>JALPQI010001848.1:0-124743 GCA_025490895.1 Thaumatotibia leucotreta
GATTCGGCTTGGTTTCAGAGATAATCAACCTTTTTTCGAAATAAGTTTTACGACGTAACTCGTCATTTAACTTCTTTTGGATTACAATGCTACCACAATGTGTTCTAATATTACCACACCTTTTGCCTGACAATCAAAAAATACGAATAGACTTGACGAAATAACCTCTACCTAAAAAAAACAATTGAAATAAATAATTTAAATAAATTGTTGTTATGATAAAAAGTACTGGAAATGTTAAAAAGTATTCAAATCGGCCTAAAAAAATAGTTTTTTTTTTTTTTTGATGGAACTGACATTAGGTCTCATAATATTTTTTGTTTATTTTGATGTCTAGAATGCATAGTTAGTTAAAATCTTTCGCAATGCTCGCGTAACACCGTGCATTCTGATATACCAAGACATATTATTCATATTATTTATTTCACACAGGTTCTTGCTATGTTATGCAAGTACATGTAGTACAAAATCCTTTTTGTTCGGCTTTTCACGGAAATGTCCGAATTCTTATTGCTGTCACAATGAACTTCAGTATCTAACTATTGTACTGAGCTAATTAACTCTGACATTTCCGGTAAAAATAGGAAGGAAACAAATTTTGCACTAGGTGCATTCCACGAGAATGTCGGGTACGTGACGCCGTTCTTCGCGTACATGTAAGAAAATTACGAATACAATTTTTGGTGTATCTTAATTTTATAACTGGATGTTTGTATTTATAGAGAATTCTCGCACTTTCTTTATATTTCTAAGGTAGATGTCATAGAAGTCACGTACCCGACAAAGTAGACTTTTTCGTGGAATGCACCACTACATCTGTAGAATGACATCACACATCTTCTAGCGCCAAAATTCCATACATTCACATTAGACCTGTCATTATTTTTGTAACAGAATTTGCTACTGAAATAATTACAGGCGTATCACATTACAAAAATTGGACCCAATCATGTTATATATAATACAAGCCTCAATATTACAAAACATGTCACGCATAACCCTTTCTCATTGTGCGTACAAACGCGTTTTATCCAGCTTACCAAGTAAAGTAAACGTGGCAAAATATTCACCCGCCTGAAGCTCACGCGAGATTAGTTACGTGTTGTTTATCGTAATCGTGTAAGCCGAGCCAGGTTGTTTCCACAGTAGAAGATACCTTTTGCCTCAAATATATTCATTTTTTTATGGAATAGGAGGCAAACAAGTCGACGTATCCCCTAATGTAAGGTAAGCCATCACCGTCGCCCATGGACATTGGACACCCGCAACACCCGTGGTAAGTATTACAAGTGCGTTGCCGACCGTTAAGATGGGAATACGCTCTTTTCTTGGACGTTTGAATATCATAACGGTCCGGAAACACAGCAGGCGATAAATCATTCCAGAGTTTAGCCGTGCGAGGCAGGAAATTTCTAGAACAACGCACGGTTGAGGACAAGCCAATCATCTAAATGGTGAGGATGGAAATACTGTCGCCTAGGACGATGTCGGAAAGACGCTGCAAGATTAATCCGAAGAATTCCTCGGAGCACTACAAGATTTTAAGCTTTCATTTTATATTATCAGGTGATTCCACTGTTGCTGTTTATTGTAATACTTACTAGGGATCTGGCTCAGTTTCGCATGGATACTTTACCTATTACTATATTATATGACTATGACAATGGCATCAAAATCCATTGTGTAGTTTTAAAGATATGACTATACCACGCTATACATTGGGACAAATAGCGCGAAACGAGTTTGTTTATACTATGTGAGTGCTAGCGTGTAGTGACTTATCACTTTCGCATTTGAATACTGAACTTGATAAAATGCACGGAAACGATGATATACGATAAAGACAGGTGGCTTACCATGGTCACGTGTTTACCGTTTATCGTGCTACTCGTCACTTTCGCACTTACATACTTTGTTAGAACCTGACGGCAACAATGACAAACGATTAAACACAGTACCATCATAAGCCTACAGGACCATGAACGCAGTACCAGCCTACAGTATGATATAAAACGGGGTGTTTGCGTTGAAAATTTCTCAAAACGTGTTCCGGATATCCGGAACTGTAGCAAATTCTATTTTCACGAAATTATTCTGTACCGGTAGGCAAAAAACGCGGTGATCCGTTTAAGGGAATGTTCTCTTGGTTTTGATTCGGTAAAATAGGAGCTTTTTTCTGCTAGTCAGAAGCTCAGAAGGCACCCCAGCTCCATATGAGGTGAAATGTTATTTCTACTCTTTCCTAATCAATCCTTCCAGATACTTAAATGGATCACTTATTTCTGTTACACCCTCAGTACGGTCGGTTACAAAAATATGTTATCGATTTTGATCTTTGTGCCTCGGACATATGAATGGATATTTTTAGACGTCACTACACCTACGCCAAAAGTCTAATATAGGAAAGTACTCGAACGTACAGTGGATCGAAATGAATAAAAAACGGACATTCGCATTTTTTTCTAAAAATCCTATCTTAATAAATGCTCTTCTGTTGGAAATAATACAAGGAATAAAAAATGTTATATAACATTTTTCAAAATGAAGCTTATTTTAAGCAGAAAAAAAAAATGTGTTTTTTTTGTATGAAACTGAAAAATAGGTATCTTATTGTAAGAAAACCGTAACCGATCCCGCTTTCAAACCTTTAGAATATCATTGTCCTACTTTAGAACAGTAGAAAATAGTTAAAACCTTATCTCAGTAGGTGCCCGTTTTCGTTTTATAGTCCAATCAAATGTCAGTAAATACAACATTTTCTTAGTTAACTATTTTATTAATTTCATTAAAAATACGGTATATTCATGACAATTTAGTATAAAAATAAAATATTTGTGACATTTTCATACAGATAAATACAAGTTTTCTCAAGAAAATGGTTAAAAATTAAGACATTGAAATCAAACATTTATTGCGATGTTTTTACTAACTAACGGTAGTAAAAAGATATACTTACTATATTGTTGATTTCAAGATTTACAAGTATACGTTTACTATCAATAAAATCACCACAATAAATGTTTCTATTTCAATGAAATATTCTTATAAAAAATTGTATTTATTCTTAATAAAATGTCACAAACATTTTATTTTTATACTAAATTGTCATGAATATACCGTTTTTTAACGAAAATAAAAAAATAGTTAAGTAAGAAAAATGTTGTATTTACCGACTTTTGATTGGACTATAAAACAAAAACGGGCACCTACTGAGATAAGGTTTCAACTATTTTCTACTGTTCTAGAGTAGGGCAATGATATTCTAAAGGTTTGAAAGCGGGATCGGTTACGGTTTTCTTACAATAAGATACCTATTTTTCAGTTTCATACAAAAAGAACCCATTTTATTTTTTTCTGCTTAAAATAAGCCTCATTTAGAAAAATGTTATATAGCATTTTTTATTCCTCATATCATTTTCAACCGAAAAGCATTTTTTAAAATAGGATTTCTAGGAAAATATGCGAATGTCCATTTTTTACTCATTTCGATCTACTGTGTTAACGCCTTCTCTAGAAATATCTGCAATGATCTGCGATTTCAACATCCACTAAAAACAGCGCTTGTATTTTGTCTTCGTATTTACAAGTATATATGAACAAAAACTAAATTTATAATCATCAATGATAAGGTAACGTATATAAATAAAGGAATTTCTATCTAAGCAGTTAATTTACGAGTATTAGGTATTTTGCTAGTATTAAAGTTCCACTTTCACACCTAGTTTGGTAGGCATAATGACTAGTCAAATGAACATCTTTTTTCGAACTGTCATAATGATCGCCACTTTATATAGTTTTATATACATAAAAGTGACATCACTTTTGTGTACTGCCAATGACCTATAGGTGAAAAAGTTCCTGAAAGAGAAAGAAAGGGAAGCTCCTGTTGTATGTCGTTGTATTGTAACTTATCCATATTATAAGCATTTGTTTTGTTTGTGTTCGTATTTTAAGCATAGTATTGTCTATTTGAATCGGTCACTACTACATACAACAGGTAACTTACTTAAGTTTTTTACCTACACTTTTTTTAAGTTCTTTATTTATTTATTTATTTTATTTATTTTGGGCATCAACAGCAGTACATGAGATGTTTACTAAAACTGAGTGAACAGTAAACAAAGCTAATAAAAGATGTCCACAAAAATACAATGAACATGCAATAACAAGATATGGCGTGTGCATTTATACTAACTAACATTATCAACATAAGTTTCAGTTATAAAGTTTACAATTTATTAAATAAAAGTTTCTACAAAAATTATTACAATTCACATTTTAGTGTAGTGGTGTGTAGTGGCTGTGTGGTGACGGCAGTAAGAATACATTTATCACCACCCCAACTCCTCCTGCGGGTGTCGTAAGAGTCGACTAAGGGATTGAAGTGTCACTGACCATTATTTGATAAAAGATTGATGATGGGCAGCAGCGTCATCATAGTGGACACATTACTGCGATCGCCAATCCGCTTGCCCAGCGTGGCGATTATGGGCATTTACCTCCTATTGCGTCTATACGCATAGTTAATAGGAGAGGCCTACGTCCAGCAGTGGACTATCATAGGCTGATGATGATGATGATGATGATGATGACATTTTAGTAATAAATTTCTTCGTGTATTGTGTCGTGCATAGTGTAAAATAATTTATTTTAACTACAGTCATCCCTATTATAAAATTCTAATTTAATTAAAAAAAAATATATAATTGATGGACATGAAGGCATTCATTCATTCGTTTATACTTGAAAATACGAAGCCTGCCAACAATAAGAAAACAGAAGCACTGTTTCATGTTGGAAGTTTACTGCTCCTACACTTAAACTTTCAGATATTTATGGCCACTCGGCAATATTTTAGCCATTATACCAACACAAGCTATTTTCTAGCAAATCTCCTGATTTATAATTTGAACTAGTGGAAAATGCTTAATGTTTTTGTCTATTTCATTTGGATCAATAATTGGGTAGGTATTTACAGTTTTTGAATCGTGTTCTTTTTTTTCTTGATCTATAGTATAGTAGGTATTTATATTTCGGGGGTTTTGAAACGGATTCTGATGTAGGTACCTAATTTTGTTTTTCCATAATATTTTTCTGAATCAAAGGAGGTTTTAATAAATTGTCAAAATAAGCTGTACTTACTTGTATATGGCCAGTAGGATCATCCGTATGAAAATCGTTAAAATCTTATTGTAAAATAACTAAACAAAATATAAATAAAAAACTTATGTTCGATAAAATCCTTGCACTAGCACTTCTATAAAATTAGATACCTAATGCCTACTTTATTTTCGACGGAGAGACACTACCTACCTGCTAAGGTACTAGAGGTCCCAGCTTCCAATCCCGGTGGCGGCATCTTTATGTGATAGCTCTTTAAAGATAACTCTTTTCTATAGGTACACTTAGTTGTAAAGTAACGATTTTAAAACAGAAAGATTTTTTCTAATGCCAATTTTTTCGGAGCAAACCGCTCCAGAATAAAACAATTGTCTCTCCAAAATTTTTGAAAAAAATCATGAGTATGCTTTATGCTGGTATAATTTAAAATAAAAGTATTTCGATGATAATCGGCATAGCCGTTTTTAAATAACTACGTAACCCTACACTGTGCATGGCCCGTTCAGTGTAGGAACATATATGAAGGGTCCATGGAAAAAACATGTCTAGATCTTATGAAAATCAGGACAAATTTGTAGTTTGTTCCGTTAAAATTAAGGTCGTTTTTTCTTCTGAAGTTTGAATTGACTTCTTACCATATTTTTTCCGTGGACCCTTCATATGCTTTTATATAGCCGGTATTTTTTTATCGAACGGGTATAACCTCTAGATGGTCCCTTTGGCACCAAGTCGAGTCTTAGGTTCATCATCATCATCATCAGCCAATTGACGTCCACTGCTGGACATAGGTCTCCCCCAGAAAGTCCCACTAAGATCGGTCGTGAGCTGTCCGCATCCATTGGACACCCGCAACCTTTACCAGGTCGTCGCTCCATCTTGTGGGGGGCCTTCCCACGCTGCGCCGTCCAGTGCGTGGTCGCCACTCGAGAACACGCCGACCCCACCAATCATCGGTCCTCCGGGCAATATGGCCAGCCCACTGCCACTTCAACCTGGCGATTCTTTGGGCCATGTCAGTCACTTTCGTTCTTCTGCGGATCTCGTCATTCCTGCAGAGAAACCCCGAGCATTGCTCCACCCTCTCCATCGCTCGTTGAGTGACTCTGAGCCTCCTAATAAGTCCCATAGTGAACGACCACGTTTCAGATCCGTAAGTAATCACTGGCAACACCCACTGGTCGAAGACTTTCGACTTGACACACTGCGTCTGCGGAGTCTTAGGTTGTTTTTTTTTATTTAGTATTTTTCCTATACAGGGTCTCTCAATACAGTTGCTTGGTAAGTGATAAGAATGGCTGCCTAGTAAGGTGAGCGCATGCATGCCGAGACACGTAACGGAGACTGATAAGACGTCGTAAAGAAAACATCACGGGACCACGTAAAATAATATTAGTAAGCTTTTTAAGAAGTTTATCTTTTCATGCTTTAAAAATTTTTAAGGTTATAATATTCAACGAGATTTTAAAAACAGAATTCTAAATTCTATTTCACGCGGGTTATGTCGAAAAATTAGTTAAGTTAAAAAAAGCGTACTCGCGCGAAATATAATTTTCCTAACTAGTGCGGAAGAGTAAACTTTGCGCACGCTTCGCGAGCGTTAATTTCTCTTTTTAAGGCTTTTGTTATGAAAAAAGTCGTTCGATACACGTGTAAAAACTTCTTTGTAACTCGGGTGATTGTCGCCCTCGTTTCACTCGGGCTTCAACTTTCACCCTAGTCGAAAAAAATTTTTTTTGCACTTGCATCGAAATGTACTATTTATTGTTATATGAAATATTCGACAAGATGAGATCTCGGTGTGGGATTACTTGCGTAGACACGCTGGCACCGTCCCATCATCAACGAACTACTACATTTAACCCTTAAATGCATGACCTTGACAAAGATTTATTCAAATTTGAATTCTGACATGCTGTCAATAGAGTTAAAAATACATGATGCATATATACATCAATATGCATTTAAGGGTTAAGGCGGCCGCTATGTCTGAAAATGCCGAATCTTTAAAACGTAGTAAATATGAGGGCCTCGGCAAAGAGTACGATTATGTGCCGTTTGGCGTAGAAACTTTAAAGTATTTTATTTGTATTTACTATTGAGCTTTTTCCTGTGCTATATGCGAGGAAACTTTAAGGGTTCCATTTTCGCTATTTTCACTATGCTACCCTTAAATGCTTCGACAATTCTATAAACCAATTTCACGCTCATAGAGCAACTAGGTTGGATCTGGTATCATGAACTTCGAAATTCGATTATTTGTCTCTGTCACTCCAACAAAGACATCATTGGCGTGACAGAGACGGATTCGAACTTCGAAGTTCGGGTTAGATCTACTGAACTTCCTCTGAAACTTGCGAGCATGTTAATATTTACGCATGATCGTTTCTTTTCAGGAGTTCCTGATAAGCGTCCGCGAGCTTCACGGTTCGCTTACATCAAGACATATTGTTAGGGTTTATTTGCCCAAATATTGTAAATAAATATTCATATACAACTTGCATAATATGTAGCCTCAAACTAAGCAAATCTCAGGGTTTATACCTATTATGGAGATATTAGTAGGCGGAAACAGGGATCGGAACCGGTTTTTTAGAAAAACCTCGATATAGCTCAATATTTTAAAATGTTTTACGCTCTTTATGTAGAATTCAACATTTTATGTAATTATTAACATCATATTTTTTAATTACTCCATTAACAAAAAATATATAAATCGAAGAACGAAAAAGAACGGAATTCGAACCGTTCTTTTGTATGGAGCAAAAACCGTTATCCGATCCCTAGGCGGAAATGTATGGAACATCGGATTTTTTTTCTCGCATCGAATGTCGTTCCCACAATAAAAGTTCATCAATATGACCTCAGAATAAAATTGACCATCTAAAATTTGAACGGTGATTAAAAAATCACCCAGTATTTACGAAGCGACAATTTACATAATAGTACATAAGGTGGAAGTACCAGTACGCAACATGTTAACAGAGAATATTTATTTTAATTACAATGTTTTGCTCATATATAAAAATCTACATAAAGTATTGTCATGTGTTTTGGGAGAGCAGTTTGGAAGTTTTGTTAAAAAGTATTTATTTTATAGGGTGACAATATCTAAATTTCCCAAAATTGCAAATTTTCTTAGTAAGCTCCATTGTACAAGTGTCAGGAGCTGGCAGTCCCAATAGATGGCACCTGAGTACAAGTTTGAATGCACATATTGGGACATTGAAAACATTAACACTCAGTCCTAATAAATGTCAGCCTGTCTATGCACGTGGTTTCTCTACGTTATCGTCGTTATCGAATAGTCCCGCGGATTAGCGAGCTGAAGTGGTAATGGGCAGGGCACATTGCACGCAGAGCAGAAAGCCGATGGGGTCGAAAAGTGCAAGAATGGAGACCCCCATTTTAGCAAACGCCTCCACCCACAAAATGGACACTCGACAGATCACTGGGAGAACCTGGATGCAGGTCGTCTCCAACCAGTGCATGTAGAGGTCTAAAGGGAAGGTTTATTCAACAGTAGACGTTTTATGGCTGAAATGATGATGATGACTTAAAATTTCAGTTGTAATAAATGATAATAGGTGTCTCATATTTTAAAGACAAAGGGGTCTTAATCGCGTAAACTTACGTTTAATTAGACTCTGCCTGCGACCACGGGTGTAACGTCATGTCCGAAACGTCAGGATATAATTCAACGTAAGTTTGCGCGATTAAGACCCGTTTGTATTTAACATATGAGTGATAATCGTGAAAGTTTAAATCGATATAATTATAATAGGTGACATTAAGTTTTTATGCACAAATAAATTGAAAAAAAATCGAATTTCCTCTACAGTCAATAGCAGGTTTTTCTCTTCTTTTTTATCGACTAATTAAACGTTAACGTAACGTACATAAGGGCATTTTCACTTTTAGGGACACCCAATTAGTGTGAAATTAATAAACCTTAATTGTAGTCAGCTTTGTAACGACTGTTAAGTTAAGTACAATATCTTTAGAAATGTAAACTTGTTCAGCGTTTTTAAGTTATAATATGGCTTATAGTTTGTAAAATGAACACCAAAACCGAGTTATTATCGAAATTGTGTGCTTAATTGTCGTTAAAAAGCTGACTAAAATTAAGGTTTTTTTAACTTCACGCTAATTGGGTGACCCAAAAAGTGAAAATGCCCACAAGTTCCATGCCAACTCATGGTACGACAAGTACGGAACCCTAATAAGCGATAGTAATAACTTAAACGCTTCTGAGTCACGCTTGCATTTTCCAGTTTCCAACATCCTCTTCATAGAGTCGAGCGCATAAATATGGATGCACAATTTCACCTTATGCCGTTGACATAAGATTGAGAAGTGTGTACATATTTATGCCCTTGGTATAATGTGCAATTGTACATCCGTGTTCAGCCCTGGTTCAATGTTCTACCCCGAGGTTGTATGCCAAGGTTCTCTGTATAACCTAATGTAATTCTTTTGCTACCTTTGCCTTTTATATCTAGGTATGACCGTGGCTCAGTTCGGTATCAGACTTTTGCAGTAAAGTCGGGTTACATTAGCCCTAGCGGGTACCTAACATTGGTCACCCAAAAAAATCCATCTTGGCAAGACATCGTTTAGTTAAAATGTTTTCATCACACCTGTTCGGTAAGTGTGCCAATGCGCTGCGGCGATGCGCGCCGTAGATGCGTCATTACACCCTAGGGCTGTCAAGGATTTTCATACAACATTACGTCGCACTAGCGCGGCGCGCGCCGCCCTGATTTTGAGAAATGATTTAGACCATTTTAGAGTAGTTTTGTGAAAATATATTGTTTTATTTACCTTTTTTGCTTCACAGGTGTGATAACAGACATTGTGTATGCCACGGGCGGTACTAAACTTATGAAAGGATTCTTATTTACCGCCCTTAATACACAATGTACTATGGATGCCATCTTTATATCTATTTAAGTCAATTAAAGCGATGCGCAATGTTGCCCACTAGGCAGGGCTAATGTAACCCGACTTTGACGGCAGTATTTTTTTTGTTTATTTTTTTGGATTAGCATGACACACGTACACATCATCAGCCTGTCTCAGTCCATTGCTGAACAATAGCCTCTCTATGTACGCGTATGGACGCATTTAGGAGGTGAATGCTCATAATCGAAACGCTGAGCAAGCGGATTAGCGAACGTAGTATAGTGTGTCCACTATGATGAAGCCGCTACCTTATCATGATTGTTTGCTTGGTTATCAATAAATATATATTCTATGATACTTCAACGCCCACGGGAAATGGTGACAAAATTTGAAACGTTGGCGCGACACCACTCCAACTCTTCCCGCAGAATATAATAATCGTTAATCGAATTCTGCGATGATTAAGTTAATATTAAAATATGATCGACCCGTGTGACTCACGTATTTAAGTCGATGATTGCTCGACATGTTTCGACCCATTAAGAGGGTCCTCGTCCGGAGGACCCTCGGCCAAAGCCCGACGCGTACTGGCGACAGTACGCGTTGGGTTTAGCCGTAAACATTATGTTTGAGTCTCACGTTAGTTATAATTATGATTAAGTTAGTCTTAATTAAATTAATCGCGATTAATATGTGACGATTAATTAGTTGATTAAAAATATAATATATTACTGCCCATCTCCGCCTCAGCCGTGTGGTGACGGCAGTAAGAATACATTTGTATCAACTCCTCCTGCGGGTGTCGTAAGAGTCGACTAAAGGATTGAAGTATCACTGACCACTATTTGATAGAAGATTGATGATGGGCAGCAGCGTTATCATAGTGGACATATTACTGCGATCGCCAATCCGCTTGCCCAGGGTGGCGATCATGGGCATTTACCTCCTAATGCGTTTATACGCATAGTTAATAGGAGAGGCCTACGTCCAGCAGTGGACTATTATAGGATGATGATGATGATTATGATGCCCATCTCCGACCGTAATCATGGCAATAACAGAAAGGAAGTTGATTCAGCGACTTCACATTGACGGTGACTGTTCCGTTATTTTAATTTAATCATTGTCATTGAAAATTGTTTTGAAATTGATCAATGGTAAGGTAGCGTAACATAACAATTGACGTAACATTTCAAGTAAAATATTTTCAAATACGAAACCACTAATAAGTGGTCGGATTCGTTTGGCAGGTTTTATACTTTTTGTTATACTCGTAATGTGACTTTGTGTCTTTTCAAAAGGGCTTATTTCTACTTTGTCAATAAAGATTATTTCTCGTATGAAAACATAGAAAAAAGAACCCTTGTTCACAGGGTGGAAATAAGCCTTTTTGAAAAGACACTCCTCAAATATAAAATGTTAATAAAATAGAGGTCACATTGACATCGTGCATCGGTCAAGCCATAATTTTATGTAAATTGGAGATAAAAATGGTGGAACATTATAAAGATCTGTAGTTATATTGAAACTGATATCTTAAAATGTTTGATTTTAGGAGAGATGACATCGTTGGGTATATTACCTTAAAGCGTCTGCTTGCCATTTAACATCAGCAACAACAAATACTACGTGCCCATGAGGAAAGGGAAAAAATTCAACAGCGGATTCCTGACCAAATTCGAAGTAAAAAATTTCATATAAAGTTTGTATTTATTACTACGGAATTAATTTTAAAAAGTGGTTAACCATATTGTTGGTTGTAAACTATTATGTGTATACACACAGCCTATAATATCGTGATAAAAAAACGGCTATAAAAATATATGAAAATGGTGACATGCTGAGTATTTCGCTCTTGGTAGATCTAATAAATACTAATAATATCTCAGGGTTGGTATGGAACATTAATTTTTTTTCTCGAATCGGAATTCATCAATGTAACCTCAGAATTAACCCCCTGAAGTTTGACCGGTGAATAAAATAATCCTGTTACGGAGATCGCCCAAAGGATTAAAATGAAAAAATGCAGATAAAAATGAAAAACAATCACTTTCAATAAAATATAATTTTCTCATCATCGTTGTTTGTAACTCAGTAAGATACATTTTATACTATAATTATATTTCATGTTGCAATTTGACCTCCGCTTAACAGATAACGTTATTAAGTGAGCTCCCTGCAAGAGTAAATTGCATCGTTACTTTAGGTGTGTTGGGGCAAGCAATGTACAAGTTGCAGAATATTGTTTAAATTACGGGACTCGAAAGTTTCCGAGAAATGTCATGAGAATTCAATAGTTCCCATTGAGAATGTTTCCATGAGAACTTATAAAAATGTGTTATAAATAATCATTTTACATCGCTAATATGAAAACAAGGCAGTAAATATAACTCATGGGACATGTGTCCAGTACGGTCTTGGTTTGATTAGATTATTTTATTAGATTTAGATTCCTGAGAACATTTCGCAACTTATGAAACTTCTCCTCGGTACAATGCTAGTTGGAGTAAGTGATGATAGGAGCATATAACTATTAGATCCTTTCCTATGATAATTTCAAGGAAAATGTTTAGTATGACATAGGAATTTCATGGACTAATCTCTGATGTCAAAACCAAAATAAACAATGGGTTATTCACAAAAATATTAAACGTAATTAAGTGGCTAATAAAAGCAAAAATCACTATCGTTTCTATTCTGTCACTAAAGTTAGACATACACATATGAGTCATTTTATATCATAGTAACACAAAAGAGTTACAGTTAAGTTTTCTTTTAATTAAAGTCCTTAACTACTTAATGTACATTTTCTTTGCAATCGACCATTGCGACACTTGTAAAGTCTGTTTTGATTCTATATTCCATTAGATAGGTATTATAATATAAAGAATATAATAATAAAGATTCGAGAGAGAATTTAAAAGTGTCGAATCGGTTGATATTATATACCTGCTTTCAAAATGTAACTAATGTATCTATACAAATTTCAAACATTTGAACCGACACCAAGTCAGTCGTAAAAACAAAATATTTTAGAAAGTGTGATAACCCTTTTCAAATGCATTTTTTAAATAAAAAAATAAATTTTGTTGTTACTTCTTAATAATGAAATAAAACAGTAACTAATTTCTATGAATAAAATGTAATTCACCGAATATAATTCAATTATATACAAAAGTAGACATTGTGTTCAATTGCATTTTGCCAGCATTGCCAATTTGTCTTGCAAAAACTATATTACCCTGTTTTTGAGCACTTGCTGACCATGAGCTATAAATTTTAGACCACTTAAAGCATGGTGGCATAAAAATACTAATTACGAGGAGTATATTTTACAGATTATACCAGTCTATTTTATCTATCTATAGTAGAATATGTTCACTTTAATGCCACTATCCAAACGGTGCTTCACCTTCACCCAAATCCGCAAACATATTTATGTCGAACGTCGCATCTTTCTCTTTATTCAGTTTATTGATATCCTTTAAATTTTTGACAAAGTTTTGATAACGCTTATTGAATTCTTCAGCGTTCTTGTACTGCTTGTTGAAATCTTTGATGAATTTGCGGAATAGTTCTGGAGCGTCCTTTTCTTCGTAATAAGGTTTAGCGGCCGGCTTAGAAGGTACTGTTGTTACTTCAGGGATTTCTGCTTCATTTTTATTAGGCTTCACATTCGCTTCATCAGGAATAACATTAGATACTTTATCATCTTGATGTGTTTGTATATTTATTAATTTCACTGGTTCAGGGTATCCTACTGGTTCCTCAATGTCTCTGTAATAATAGTCCCATTTTCCATCCTCTTGGGAGTATTCTTCTTGGTACTCAAATGCGTCTGCGCACAAAATCAATGTTATTGAGAAAATTAACACGAACGCCTTCATTATAACAAGTTACGCGTTGTCGGTGATGCGCGTTGGCAAACACTGATTCGTTTTCGTATGTATCCGTCTTGGGAACCGGTTTGGTTGTGTCATAGTTCGGCGATGTTTTTATTCATAAACGTCCGCGCTTATCATAATACAGCCTTCAAAAGTACGGAGCACAAATTAATCTGTACCTTAACTGTTTTCGCTTAAGATTTAAAACTGTGCATTGACGATTTCATTGTGAATAACATAATCAATGCACAGTTTTAAATCTTAATTGAAGATACATAATTATGTAGTGTCGCTCATGCCGATGATGCTTGCTCTGGCTCATATTGCCATGTTATTAAAGGTCAGATTTTACAAATCTGCGTATTTTCGTGAGCATAGGTATATTAGGTATCTATATCTGTTGTAGTAACTCTCGCACTTTGTCACAAATGCCGTTTATTCCGTTTATTGTTATTGCCGTTTATTGTTTAGAATGACTGACCAAAATGGCAAATCGATTTTGGAGTACCACCAGCATATACTACCCCTTTGCAACTATTAATTTATTGACATAAATTGCTACGCAAGTTAGAAAAACACTTTATTTTTGAAAAATCTTTTTCTCAACTTAGGTAGCAAATATTTCAATACGGGTAGTAAATAGTAGCAAATAGGTAGTAAATGCTGATCGTACTCGATAGTAAGTAAATCGATCTCCCATTTTGATCAGTCATTCTGACGCACACTTTATTCAACTGGTAAATATAACTATTCACATTAATCATTATATTCATTATCATCATCGTTTCAGCCAAAATGCGTCTACTGCTGAACATAAGTCTTCCTCTAAAGATTGCCACACTAATTTATTACCTGTCCTGGACATCCGCACTTTTGCGACCTACGCCAGGTCATCAGTCTACATTATGAGGAACATATATGTATATTGAAATATCTCTATATCATAGTAAACGCACGTTTAATATTATCCTGACGTTTCGGAGATGGCGTTACGTTCGTGGTCTGTCTGAAACCCAATAAACTTTACTGACACGATAACGACCCGTTTGTCGTTAATATAATGAGTGATGATCGTGAAAGTTTAAATCTATATAAATATATGTACTTTAGTTACATATTTCATACTGGAAGAGTATTGCTCAGGTGGGCATACATCCAAAGTTGATTTTGTTTCCATTGTTACACACGTTATGCCCAGTGTCTCATTTCACGAAGCTATAAGTTAAAACCTACAAGCGATAGTCTTTTTCAGGGTTCTGTGCTTTTTCGCCGAATATTGTATTGCCGAAGAAAAGACAGGAAGGATACCCTTTTTCAGACTACCGTAGCCAAAATGGCAAAAACGGAACTCTTACAGATTCGTCATGTCCGTCAGACATAGCTAAATTAATCGAAAACTGTAAGTACTGCAGTAGTGAAATTTGGGCTGTTTTTAACACATAAGATCAGAAAGAGATATTATCCGCTAGTTAGTAAATTGTAACTTGTACAAGTTTAGTAGCTTTGTGAAATGAGTCTTTGGTAAAATAAAACATAAGCCATAACATGATTTTGCAAGTATCGGTAACGTTAGGTTTTTCTCGATGCAAAGCAGGCCGTTACGCTCGCTCCAATATGTCAGTGCGAGTGCGATATAATGCTTTAAGTATCGAGTAAAACCTAACCTAACTAAAAGTACAGGTCCTTTTTAAGTCATGGTATGGCTACAGGTACACTTTTACTGTCTACCTCATATTCCGACAAGGTATTTTCATGAATACTCCATAATGGGTACTTTCTTGGAGGCTCAAATTCAAGAGCACGAGTGTCGGGAACCGTAAAACTGGTAACAAGGCTTATCTGCTCGTGTAATAAAGGCAATGTTTTCTGTTACCTTCCTGTAGATAGGCAGGTTTTGTTTACAGATAAGAGGGTATTCAGTTCGGGAGGATAATCCGTGGCGATTGTAGGTTTCCGCTGTATACAGGGTGACCTCAAAGACATGACTAGTTTTTTTTGTTTTTATTTCAGTGACAACTAGCAACAACACCGCCCCTCAATGATAGCTTTTCAACAATATTTTTTTAACATTTATAAAGATTTGATAATTTCCTAACGCATGAATGCACTGGCCACAAACAAGCTCAGCTATGGACTAAACTTAATGTACTCTAGATGAATTTGACATATATCGAACTTTTTCATGAGCTGAATCTCGTTCTAACTTTCGTAATCAGTGTAATCACACACAAATTCAAAAAATACAATGAAAATACTACGTAGAATGAAATTAAATCAGTACGAGTTTCGGAAACCTTAAAACTTATATTGCTACATCAACCTACTTTAATTTGTAATCTGTATTTGGCCCTTATCTCTATTTGCCACTGGCATGACTTTGCAGGGTTGCCAGAATTAGCTTTCTGAAAAATAGATCGGTGCCGTCTAGCAATGTACCGAAAGAAGTTTCAGAAATTGGCAATGTTCTCATGGAAAATTCTTTTCGCATTTATTGCCAAGCTTTAGGGCCAATTTCTTTGGCACTTACTGAGTTGATGTCAGCAGTGTGGAACTCCAACGTCAAATGTCGGGATCATCGTCTGTTCAGAACATGCTGTCATAATCCCTAACCTAACCTAAACGAGAATGTGCTGAGGCAACTTGCATCAGTATTACCTTGTCAAAAATTTCAGTAATTTAAGGAAATTCTGAGAATATTCTGCAACTTTTATATTGCTAGTTCTGTCTTTTTGAAGATAAACTAGAGTTTAGTACCGATGCGACTTCTAAAAAATCGAATTTATCATTTAGATATAGGTTAGGTTAAGTAGATTAGTTAGATTTAATCTATGTACATAAATTGTAGTTTTGAAAATAAATATATCAAAAAAATTTAAATATACAATACAATAAATACATTTATCATTCATTCATCAAAGGACGTGCCAATATATTTTCGATGTTTTAATTTCAATTTTTATAAACACGTTTCTGTAACATCATATAGAGAACAAATTATAAACACATCATCAGGTTATTTCAGTCTTCTGTTGGAACTATGTCCAAGAGAGTGACATTACCTCACTTGATACCTAGTAATAAGGTCCTCTAATTGAATTTAAACTTTCGTTAGACAATAAATACACGTGATTTTAAAGAAAACAAAACTTAGAAATATTATTTTTATGTTTGTGTTTGAGGTTCTCTAAGTTAGCATTTACTGTAAAGTTTACAAATTTACTGTTTATGTTTGCTTCATTCAATCCATAAAGATATGTAACTAGGTAGTAGTATATCTCAGGTCGCAGTACACAAAGGATTACTGAAGTGCTGAGAAATAAGCCGCTTCAGTCCGAGGGTAA
Source organism: Thaumatotibia leucotreta (assembly GCA_025490895.1). NCBI lineage: Eukaryota > Metazoa > Arthropoda > Insecta > Lepidoptera > Tortricidae > Thaumatotibia > Thaumatotibia leucotreta. The sequence continues at coordinate 17,249 of JALPQI010001848.1, forward strand.
ACGGACGCAGGTCACGCCAGCGGTCCTCCCGCGACCTTCCAAATCCGCAAATCTCGAGGATTCGTCTCTATCACTCTAATAGCGCCTACGTTGCAGTGACTGAGACAAATCCTCGAAATTGACGAGTTACGAAATTTGCGGTAGTAGAGCAGTCTCGGGATCCGCTGAGTAAAGGTCAATAAAATAGAATAGCTATAGTCAGTCAAATGTTTTGTACATTTGCCATCAGATATGTTTATTGTGCAGCTGAACAAGATCCCTAGGGACTAACAAATGAAGTTTGAAAGTATGGCTTCAAGTAGGATGCTCGCCAATTTTGTGGTACTTTTTTTTTCGGTATAGTTACGACTCATCATCAGCATAACAGCCGAAAGATGTCCACTGCTGAACATAGCCCTCCGACCTCCCCCACAGATTGCCACAATGACCAGTCCTGCGCCACCCGCATCCAGCGAACTATTGCGACCTTCACCAGGTTATCAGTCCACTTTGTGGGGGGCTACCTATGCTGCGCGTTCCAGTACGTAGCCGCCACTCGAGAACCTTTCCACCCCAGCAGCTGTTGTTTCTACATGCAATGTGTTTCCAACTCTTTACAGCGTTCCTGGTCAACGTGATTTTCTCATATATTATTCAGTTTTTAAATGAGGAAGGAAAATGAAAATGAGGAAGGTTTTAAACATACTTTATTCTTTACATAAAATACTTGTAACGATTATTGCAAATAACCAATTTCAGGTTTTATATATCTTTTCCTACGTAGTTGCTAAAAATTTTATGGAACAGCTGAGTCACGACTTCAGGTTATATATCCCAGGCCAGAGTACAAAAAGGATTACTGCAGTAGGTACTAAAAATAAACCGTTTTAGTGCGATGGGAGACGGACACAGGTCACGTCAGGCTCCGGGGTCCGCTGGGTAAGCTAACAAAAATTAGGATGGCACACAATAGGTATACAAAAACTATTTATCTTCATCATCAAAAGTTACCGAAATATCAGACTTTTCGGAAGCTTTTGATGATGAAGGTTCTTGTGCTCGTCAAAGATACGTCATAATAGAATCTTCAACTGTATATAATACTCGCTCTATAGTAATTTTTTGGCTTAAAGTTAAAGTCCAAATATCTGTTATACGAGCAGTTTCAATAAGGATAAGAGGCACCAGAAGGCATATCAGAGCCTTCGAATGCGAAGACGGAGCAGGAATCCTATACTAATCATATTTGAATCCGTCCATATACAACGTGTTTCACCATTCACTGAAAACCACAGACACCACCCCAACAAAATTTTATTAGGTATGTAATTGTAGTATAGATAATCTGTTCTCACATCCGTGTATTTTATGAAATAAACTGCATATAATAAAAGTGACGTACTGGTATTATTAACCAACATCAAAATAAGAGGAGGCTCTCAATTCAACTTTTTTTAGTAGGATATGTATATTACTTGATATCTCCAAGAAGGGTGCGCCAAAGTATTTATAAAATTGCAACTTAGATTATTGGAACTCCGAAAATTTTTCTTATACAATTTAACTTCATAATGATCGGTATTTAGAATAATCTTTGTTCATAATCATCATCACATAGAATTATTTATGTTCATAATATTGTTTTTCATACATATTTTTAGTACTAACTTTTATGTTTATATAATTTTTCACTATACTTATTTTATGCTATATATTCTAATGTTATAGGTATTTATTTTTATCTGTACTGGTTTTATGAATGAATTATTTTGTATAATTAAATATAAATCGTACTATTACTGTAAACTAGCTACCTGCACAAATCAGGTTGTGGCAGAGTAGGAACTGTACTAAACGGGTTCCCTCTAAACTTTTTTTGTCCGAAACGCTTAGGACATAACAGACTTGGTATAATCTATTTTGGCATCAACTTAATGAGACAGAAACATCACTTGGCTTAAATAACAATATTTCGAATGTTATTTTGTCCAAAACTATCTTGGCATATCATTAATTACGCCGAGTGTTATAAGACAGAAATTAGATTTGCATTTTTTTTTTGGGCATGTAGCCACATGTTCGAAACTTGCCTTTTTCGTCAGGCAGAATTTGCTGTGAGGGTGAAAATTTCTGCAGTGAGCGAGCGAAGCGAGCGAACAAAACCTTCCGGGGCAGATCCGACTCGGATAGGTTAGGTTAGAAGACTAAGGCGGGAGCTTTGCTCCCGCCTTAGTCTTCGAGGTTATTTTTTTTTAGCAACCTAGAAAGTACTCAGCTCAGGAACACAGTAAGTAACGTATAGAATATTACTACTACCTCGATTATATTGAGAGGTTGTAATTATTCCTTCTCTGTTATGCTAAAACAAACTATGCCGATACTTTTTATGCACATCCAGATTATGCCTCATCATAAATAGGAGCATCGAAATTATGCTCGAATAATATTCGAACAACTCGAAATCTGCCACAAAGAAATATGCTAAAGTTGAGTATGTCACAACAGTTTCTGCACAAAGCCCATTATGACTACATAGTTTATGTTATTCATAAAAGAATTATACCACAACAGAGTGAACCTAATGGGAAAATGTTTATAAATAAACAATTTATTTCAAATAACTTTATGAGTATAGATTAATCTACTTGACGACTTTAGGAGGATAAAATTTCGAAATAAAAATCGTTATGAACTTTGTAGGTAGAAGTATAATTTTTAGTAAGAAAAAAAGTATGAGAAAAAATTTTCGGAGTAATGATGATTATGAGTAAAAAACGGTATTAGTAAAAATATTCGAAGAAAAAATTGTATAAGTGCCAATATGGACCCCTCCAAGAATCGTGAACCGATTTTCATTTTTTTTAATCGAACGGGTATAACCCTAATATAGTCTCGTTGGCACTAAGTCGAGATCTCTGGACGCCTGATACCTGATGGGACTGTGCCTCACAAACATCTAAGCAAGCCTCTGTTGACATGGCGTTAAGGTAGGTTTAAGTACATCAAACGAGCGAATCCTCATTCTATCCCCCACTCTGAAGTCAACGAATTACGTTTTGTGTAACGAACGAACTTCGTATTAGAGTGGGGGTGGGGATAGAATGAGCATTCGCTTGTTTGGTGTAAACCCACCTTTAGAGTACATACATTCAGATATTTTCTATTGATGACTGCACAGATACGTTTAGAAGTTTACCTTACATAGGTAATTATGATAATAATTTTCTAACAAAACATAAAAGAAATTCAGATCAAAGATACTACGAGCTATCTTGCAAAATCGTAATGGGTCAGACGCATTACAGTTCATAAATAAATCAAAGCAGTATTCACAAAAAAACAAAGCTCTGTGTAGAACAATAGATATAAAGACAATAAAATCAAATAAAGTAGTTTTCTCGTAAAATAAATCCCACTAAAACACACATTGTAAAAAAGGGCCAAGTTCAATGAAGTTCAATACACAGTGCTGTATTTTATATTATTTAATGTAAGATGTGAATCGTGGCATTATTTACCTATTCCATTTTCCTGTTTCCGTACAAAGACCTCGTATAAACCAGTTTTAGCTGCAGAATGCGTTTCACTACATTTAGCAACTAACATGACTGTATCTAGTAGGTAACTGACAGAAATGCTCTTGTATCCTGTTCAATTTTTTACGATTACAAAGTTATATATCGTTATCGTTCTACTTTTTCGTATTCATCTGGGCCAAAATGGTTGATTATCTATTTATTGGTCGCTCAAGATGCACTGATCCCATAAAATTAAAAATGTAGTTATGTACTCTAAGCCAATAATCTAAAATTTAAGAAGTACCTATAATATTTAATTAGGTCGTTAAGATATTCAAAATGACTCCAAATAATATTCCTATTGTTTTTTATTTCATAAAAAACATTATTTTATAATTAAACAAATAATCATTACAAAAGTAAAGCACGCTCCTGAAAGTAGTAATGTACCTACACAAATTTTCAGAACACTATTAGAGATTGCTCAAAATTTTGCAATTGTGCGATATCAAAATAAAATTTTGAGCAATTTCTAATAGTGTTTTGAAAAGTGTACATTACTACTTTTAGAAGCGTGCTTTACTTTTGTAATCATTATTTGTTTAATTATAAAATAATTATTTTTTGATATCATGGATTTTAATTGTACAAGTAAAATTTAAATCCATGATATCAAATAATAATTATTTTATAGTTAAATAGATAATGATTACAAGAGTAAGGCAAGGCAACAACAATTACTAGAGTACACAAATTTTCAGCTTTTTCCTGTTGCTAACTTGGCTGACACACTACCGTGCGTCGTAAGTATACCTTTTGAGCCGCGTGACAATCTTACGTTTTCACTTTCAGTAAGGGAGAGGGATCCTTTGACAATGCTATCAAGGCAACAAAGTAGATCACTCGCCAGACAAGGAACAGTTGAAAACTCGAGACGACATATAGAAGAATATCTTGTTTGAATATGTTAGGTAAATTGACATGGTTTACAATTATGTACAACATACTTACTCGAACTAAGTTGTAAATAGGCCATACAGCGTTCGTGAAAACGGGGCGTTTTTTCTGTGGACATTGCGAAAGTTATCAGTTCTGGGATATACAAATTAGATTTTGACCACATCATTATTAACAAGCCGCTTATTGGATTGTATTCGTCCATAAAGAAAATTAGGGTTCTAAAGCCACAACCTTCATACGTCCACAGGAAAGCTTTGTAACCTAACTCATGCCCAAAAATCTGTATGACCTAAATAAATAAGTGGCTTAAAGAATACAGTTATCTATGTTTGATTTGATAGAAAAAAGTGGTATCATGTTTCCTGAATGCGGTTCGTGTAGGTAAAAACATGTTTAGTAATAAAAGCTCAAAAAAGTCCAGGGTTTCGTTCTGCATAATAAAGCACCCAGTGACGTGCATCCTGACTTGATTATGCAGGAAATTGAGTACAACAATAACGGACTCGCGCTAAATTGGCCGACAAATCCCTCACGAAACCCAAACGTTTTTCGGGTCACCCGGGATCCCTTACTCCTTTCTTTATTATGTAAATGTTTGTCTGGCAAAAGTTTGCCGACAAATATTCCCTCCGTGCCGATCCATTAGAAAATGAAAGAAGGTTTGCTTGAAGCCACAGATCACCTCATGTACAAGATGGAGCATGTAAGTCTTATGGCCTGAGTAGACACTCGAACGGGGCGTTCATGTAAGTACCTAAATGAAATCGAATGCGCATGTCCTGAATGCTTGCAGTCAGGCCTTATGCCGCGGCCACGACATTGGTCTAAGACGACCGGCTTAGCAGAAAACCATACGTGCGAGAGGGAGTACCCATATCGGCATCCCGCTCCAACTCATGGATTCGCTCGCCGCTGGTCGACTTAGACCAATGTCACTTAATAATAATATTAATTCAGTATGGGAGCGCGACCGCGTATTTTATTGTGACGATCCAGTAACACCTAATCTGAATCACGATGTTTCAGTTCCATGGAATAACTGTCAAAAACTGAATCGCATTTATGAGATCATGGTAGAGCCATAGTGATCTTTTACACAAAAACAATTGACAATCATTTAGTCAGTGGAGGTTTGTAGAAGGTATAGAATGGAGTACGAGTAAGAAGTAAGATACATATTAGTTGGCATATATTATGTGTGACAGGTGTAACATTTGTCATTATTGTCACATTTTGACAAGTATGAAAGGGCGAAATTGATACGTAGCAAAAGCGCAATTTAGAGCATCGTATTTCATTAATAACTAAAAGTATGGGCCTGACCTTAGCGTACCGCGGACCACGATTGACGTGCCGCCTCTGTCACGCTTGTAGATTCGTTCGTATGTGTGACAGGGTAGCAACACGTCGTTTGTGGTAAGTGTATACGGCGTCTAGTGTTCGTCTGTGCTCTGTGCTTGTATCGAAACATGACCCGAGAATGTAACGCGTCGACGCCTGATGATATTACAACCCTAATTCGTTGTTTGCGCACCGCTGAGTTAACATTTGTTTAGGATTAATGATTCATCTGCCGCGCCTTGGTTATTAACTGCGGTGTCTAGGCGTATTGACCTTTCGCCTTAATTATTGGGAAAATCTAGAAATTGTACTTCAATCATCATCATTTCAGCCGGAAAATGACATCTACTGGACAAAAGCCTCCCCCAATACTTCTGTATATACCATTAATCGCCACGCTTGGCAGGAGTCGCAGTGTACCAACTGCGCCGAAACAGAAGTTGCATAAGCTTTAAAAAGCCAATATAAATGTTAATGCCCTTATTTACTTGAGTCAGCATAGGCTGCGTGGGTTGAATGCAACCCTAGGCCACTAGGTAGCTTGTCGCCTTGAATTCCAAATTAGCAATATATTACAACGGCACTTGAACTTGGTGTATTTACCAGCATCTAGCGGGCCAGCAAGGCGGTGGCAACTAACAGGTTACTGATTGTCTCCTGTTCGTTGCCGCCGCGATTTGGGTTCTACTTTTCACTTACGATCAGGTGGAGTGGAGCCACTTTGTTGTGCCAACATTATTTTTATTGGGTCGGCAACGCGCATGTGACACCCTGAGGTTGCAGGCGCCCATAGGCTACGGTGACTGCTTTCCATCAGGCGGGCCGTATGCTTGTTTGCCACCGACGTGGTATAAAAAAAAAAACTTAGTATCTGATTCACGATTTAAAATAGATTATTAGAAATAGTAGTAATAGTTCTCATTTTGATACCGTTTCAGAGTGACCTTGGAATTGGTTAACTGCATCTATTACGAGAATACCGACTAGTAGTAACAGCTGGTAATAATGCTGCATGTATCACAGAGAAGCCCAACGCAAAGCTTGTTTCTCAAAGTGTACGCAGAGCTCACAGGAGCGCGCCGGGACGAAACAAGGCACCCATTGTTTATGAGGCTGGCGCGGAGACGTCAGGGCTCAATCCACTATCCAAACAAACGTGTACATCGTTCCGCCTTACCGTGTTCCACAGATCACTAGCCGTACCTTGAGTTGGCAGGTATCGGTTACGTTAGGTTTTAAAAACGAAACTTCGAAGATTTTTCTCTGTCACTCCAACGAAGGCGTCATCAGAGCGAGATAGACAAATCCTTGAAGTTTGCGGATTTTGATGTTCGCAGTAGAGCTGCAGGCCTTGGTGGCGCTCCCTCCTATATGTGTACAAATATATGCGAGTCATACATTACCGTGATTTTTCAATTAACGTAACCGACATTTGAAAAGTCATGGTAATGTATGGCTACAACGCAAATATACGATGGCGCATGTACAATAAGGAATGGTGGCGACAGTAAGACATTGTTACCCCAACTCTTCCCGTGGGTATCGTAAGACTCGACTGGACCAAGGGATTGAAGTGTCACACACCATTTAATTTTGTTTATTGTAGATTGATGATGGGCTGCAGCATCATCACAATGGATACAATACTACGATCGAGCCGCTTGCGATGTCACGTGACATATCACATCATCGACAATAAGGCCTGCTACCGCGAACACCGAAGTTCACGAATTTCGGGAATTTGTCTTTGTCACTCCAACGAAGGCGTCATTAGAGTGGCTGAGAAAAATGCTTGAAATTTGTAGATTTTTTATGTAGTTCGCGGTAGGGCTGCTAGTCCCTATTAGCAGAAAAAGTCACATGTGTGCTTCGGTGTCTGGTGTTTATCTGTTGTAACAGTCCGTTTGAACTGCTACATATATTCCATAATTATATTTATAATTTTTATATATGTATCCATAGTAAACCAACGCAATTGGCGAATATTAAGATATTAAACGATCGTACATAGTCAACGAAGTACTTCATTGAATTAATTCATTTCCGTTCAATCCGGCAATTAAAATACGCGATAGTAGGTCTAGTCGGACTCGTGTTATAAAATACTAACAATTAAAATAAATATTCGAACTAAAAAGTATTTTCGAAATATAATCCCTTGATCAAACATCAGTACGAAATTATTAAAACCTAAAAAGGACGATGCTAGTGACGTGTGCAAAATCCTAGGAAACATGGCCGATAGATCATATAGAAATAAAGAGATTCTAAGTCGAACCTAGAGTCAAGATAAAATAAACTTAAAGATGTAGAAAATAAGGTCGATATTTAATAGTAACAACGTTTTACTTGGTTCGGGAATTTTAGTGATACATTTTAGGCAGTTCGAAAACCCTATAAATAGACGCGATTTTTTACAAAAGGGAGGATTTTCTGGTTGAGATTCAGAAGGTACGGTCGCTCTGGAAGGTGGTCACGTGGTAGACGAAAATGTGTAGTAAGTTGCAAATACAAATACCTTCGATTTGGTGAGATTTTGATTATCTTATCGAGTGTTAACTTTACAGTAATTACCTACATAAAATACACCTAGTCTTGGGAATAAAAAGTGAGTTTCATATTTAAATTCGCCCGTTTCTTCCGGTTAACGTACCTATGTTGCATAAATATAAAACAATGGGAAAGAATAATCTAGGAGATATTTGGGTTACTAACAACACCTAGAGTAGATTGCATTTGCATTCGAGGTCACTTTTATGTATTTACTAACCCTCTATGTAAAACGTTGACTGCCCAACAAACATATTAGCTATAACAGCAACTTATTTAGAATCCTGAGTGATATAGTAGTTTTATAAGACGCATAATAATAGTTTTAGGTGATACTATGGAAATAAACAGTCCTCTTAATACACTGGTGCTAATAAGGTGATATAATAGACATAAGACTGCATATTGTAGCTAAAAGCTGTAATACGGTGGTATTAACTGCCTTTTTATATGCTATGGTTACCACTTTAAGGATATTTTAACACTGGAGGTTCTTTTGGGGTTCCCATTATAACTTACTAGCGCTGTAGCTCTATAATCGTGTTACGTTTACCTTTTAGTGCTTAATGCCGCCTACAGTGTTACAAAAGCTATAAAAATAACCTTAAGCCATTTAAGAGTGGTAACATGAGTTCTTATAGCCCTTAGTAATTTAGTGATACAACAGACATAATTTTTCCTGTTAAACCACTTAGCTTTTTAGAGCTTGAAGTGCTATAACAGCGGTATGGCCATAGCTCTACAAGAGTGTTTACGTGAACATTATTACCACTTAAATTTATTTATAACGCTTTAAGGTATAAGATACCTCGCTCTATAACCTTTAATGGTTATCGGGAATACATTTAAAGCTGTCAGTTCTACTTGAGATAAAGTTATCACCTTTAGAGTTAATCATGTGTTTAGAACGTGAAACGCCATTTTTGTTTACAAACAAATACAAAAAAATGCTTAAAATATGGTAATAAAGCAGCAATTGTTAAGGTAATTGTTCTAATATTACAATATCTAGTATGTGTAGCATAACCATTCACAAAACTAAAGATTTTAATTAACTTACTTACCAAACATAACCTAGGCTACAGTATTTTTAGCATACCAAATTTGTTGAAACTTGTAAATTTACGAGGCGCTTGAAAATTGAGATGTAAAATACCCCATGTAATGACAAAAAAGTAACAATCGCATTAGAATTTTGGTTGAATTCACTAATAGGCGTCGTGAAACTTTGTGTACTCAACTGGTAATGATTTCAAAATCCATCAAGTCGCCATTACAAACAATCTTCATTGCACACAACACAAACCGATTGAAATCGTATTAAATATTTTGACATTTAAAACTACACAAACGATTATAGCTATAAAAGATTCCATATTGCGACGCACAGCGATTATTTTCACTATAGCAGTCCTCTTGTAACACTTTAAGTGATACAAGATGACATTTCACGCGGTTATTAGAACTATAAGCGAAAATACTGCTACTCTAGCCCTTTATTATCACTCCCGGCAACAATTATCCCTATTGTAGCACTAGTGTATCACTAGTTTATCACTATTGCGCATAAAATGAACCACTATAGAACTTCGAGCTCTAACGGCGGTGCCTATTTGCGCCTATAAGAGAGTTATAGCGTGCTATATCGCTAAATTTTAGGCCACACTATCGCTATCAGTGTTTAATCGAAAGAATATACAGCTTTTGTAGAACTAGTTTTATCGCTAAAATGTTAGTTGGGTGTGGATACCGAACGGTGATAACAAAGCAGTCAAGGCGATTTCAGGAACTGTGTTGTCTTAGTACCTATTTGTTAAAGTTGTAGGAAAGTTTTAGTGTATTAAAGTTAAGTCAGATGACAAAGAATTTCATTAAACAGTGAGCTCGAAGTAACTGGTAAGTGTTTATTTTTGTTTGTCGTAGCGAGATCTTGACTATAGGCCTTCGGGCCCAACTCCGATCTCCCGCCCGTCAAAGGGTTGCCTATTGATAGTATATTGGTCGGAGATCTACCAACAAATAGAGATTAATGTTGAGAGATATCCCGGTGCTACGAAATTTCAATCATTATTCTGTGAGAAATGTCTGTCTGTAGTACGCATAGTGCACAGAGCAGTGTGCTGCCTTTCCATCAAGGAAATATGATCTCAGTAATCTGAATCTACCATTTAGAAGAATTTATACCATCATCTTTATGGGATTTCATTGTGTAAATTACCTATCTATTTTGTGTGCATGCATAATTTTCAGAGCAGCTGCTTTGTTTTGGAAATAAAGCTCCAATTACCTAATCTAGTAATCTAGGTTGAACACATGAAAACCATTGTAATATGTATTTGAAATACCATTAATATCTTTTCCATCTTTATTAATACTATTCATATATAGGCACAGTATAATAATCAAGTATTTAATATACTCAAGACTACTGCATTTATAATATATATTTGTATCCAAATCTAAACCTTCAGACATATTGATATAGTATAAAATAAATTACTATTTACAGCACAAAAGAGGCTATGAAGTAATTTAGTCTTTGCTTTCACATTATACAATAAAACCTAGGTTACTTATTAGTAATCTAGACCTCAAATATCTATGTATACTTACATACTTATCTAAAGTTTACCCTAAGTGAGGGCTCTTTGTATTTAAATATACAAATCTTAAGGAATCCATTATTATGGTTTACCTATGCTTTAAAATTAGCATATCAACTTTTTAAATCTAATTTGAGTTCAACTTACTGAATACAATAAATGCTAAAATATAAATAATCTGTAATCCATTACAGGATCTGGTGAATTATTTGGAAAACCGATTGGATCTAGCACTGATCGAATGTAACATAAGATCAGAAGTTGGTAACCACTATACTTTGAATGTGATACCTTCTTATGCATATAGATTTTAAAATCTGGAATTCTAAATGACATTGGTAGTAATGGATAGGCTAAGGCCGTTACAGTACTCCTTCTACTCTATATAAATAATGACTGTTGAAGGTAGTTGAGCTGAAATCTCAGTACAAGCGAGTTTCTTGGCATTTCTTCTCGCTTGGAATAGGCTTTCCGAAATGCTGGTAGCGTCTGTTAGGTTAGTATAGGGTCGCAGACCACATCCTGCTTGATGATAGTCCGTACATGATGAAGTAACACTATCACATGTACAGCTAGATGTGAGTTCTTTTAAGAATTCATATGAACATAGACTAGGGATATGGAAAATCTTCCATTGTTCTATTTTATTATATTAACTCAGTACTTAAGAGTATAATTGTTGTAAAAATATGTTTATATTCCTTTGAAACTTTGGCAGAAAAGCAAAGGAATGGACTATCACAAGTTAGCCGCGACAAGAAATAGCTGGTAGTGGATTAGGAAAAAAAAACAATAATTATTTTTTATTGTTTTTTTTTTAACCTTGTATACTAAACATTTATATTTTAAATTCTCATGTTTGCCTTTCTCTCTCTGCAGGTGGTGCTCTATAATATTAGTGAATTACATTATAAATTTATACTTTAAGTTACTAATTGTTTTCCTATTTGATTAATTATGTTTTGCTATGCCATCCAAAATGTTTTATCATAATGTGACTGTTTGAATTATTATTAATCTTCTTTTAATTTGCGAATATACTTCCTTATTCTTTAGTCTAGGCATTATTATTTATCTCCACAAGCTCCACATATTCTGTTATTGTCAAAGACTCTAGGTTACTATGAAACAATGTTAGGGTCCACCATCAATCTCTAGACGATCACACTTCTTCATGGCCAAAACTTTAAAAGCAGGAGAGTCGACTAAGTAGTTTTAGTATTATTTATAAGAGAGGGGTTATTAAGAGGGGCGGGTCGTTACAATTGGTGCCGTGACCAGGATATGTATGTGTCGATTCATCATTAGTTTTCAGTTTGACTTTCCTGCTACAATTGTTGACGTGAAAACGGATGCAATACAGAATTGTGGAGCTTTGTACGGATTAATTACTTTTCTTTTGTTAATAAACTTATTTGTATTTAGTTTCAAAGATAGTTCGTATATCAAAAGTCAGGGGGGCATCCAATGATATAATAAGTAAAGATATGTTACACCGGCTCTAAAATTGAAGCGCGCAGATTGTGATAATTCTAACAATCGCTCTTAGTTCTACTCAGACCACCGTGAGGTGTGTACCACTGCCGAGTTGTCGCAAATCACATGAACTGCGCCCTAAAATGTCATTTTATGTTATACAATAGTGAAAACTACGAAATAAAATGCAAAAATGCCCTTAACATCAAACATCATGCGCAATTAAACTGAATTATTTTATTTTTTTCAATTTTACTATTTATTGAAAATAAATAGGACGCCATTTTGACGTTTTTGAGGCTTCGAGAAAAAGACAAGCTTATGCTGTTTAAGATCAAGAGTAACAGAGATAAAACAATGTTTATCAATAACAACCTTAAGAATGCACGCGCAATTGTCAAATGCTAGTTGTCTCTTTTTTATTTATTAAATACGAGTATATGTATTTTGCCATCTCTTTTACGCATTTTGAAGTATGAAGATAGGTGTATGTCAACTGTCAATAAATCGTAGGTGTATGATGTGAAGTATTTATTTCGCTCATTTTGTTAGAGTATAACGTATCTTTACTTATATATCATTGGGGGCATCGTGATATCTTATCAGTCATATCATTGATAAGAAACGTCATCTTATAGGTATGACAGTTTGACATTTGTGTACCTAATGTACCTATAGCGACTCATTCTATGCGCGGTTCTGGAATCGGGTTTTCATTGCTGATACAATTATTAAAGATCATATTTCCAATTTTGTGTACTTTAAAATATGATTTCCTAAACTAACCTGACAAGTGCAGAAAAACAAAATGGCAGGGACTCATTGCACATAACATTCACAACAATTTGAACACTTGTCTTCATCTTTTATGTATCACTGGTTCTTTAATAACATGTTGTCACTTTTATCATAATAAATAAAATCACTTTTAGATAAAAATAGAACGAGAAAAGCAATTTTTGCAGTTTCACGTTAGGTTATGCCGTGCCTTACAATAACTTAGTAAAATTTCACACTTGCATTGTAGGTACACAATCACGATTGTTTACTTCTATTTAGGAAATAACTTAAAATGCACTAACAAGCGAAAACTCACGCGCATCTTTGTTATCACGTTATCAGTACGATTTCGCGCGCAAGACTGTTAGGCGCCGGTCACGTGACTCACGTGTCAAATCTGACAGTATAATGTAGGTATAGGTATGGTAGCTATCCAGTCACTTTTCGTATCGCATAAAGTAATCAAAATAATGTGAACCTTGAATACTAGGAAACTAGGAATTTTTAGGTGCATAATGTAGGTCTAGGCTGGTCGAGTTACTACACTCTTTATATAGCAAAAGTATTACATTTTAGCTATGTACCTAGGTAATTTAGTGCAATTATATAATTCCTTGAAGCTAAGCTAGATGAATGAGCGGGTTCTTACATAAAATATTACATATTTGCTAAATTCATCTCAGAGTTGATATTAGGATTAAATATAGATCAAGCTTTATTTTTGGAAAAGCAATAGTTAGGTAGTTTGTAGATGCTTAATTACATCAGTCATAGTAGGTAAATTAAATCAAGCTAGGATTGTTTAGTGTGGCATTGAATTTAAATGTTCAGATAGCTGGTTTGAATCCAGACAGACTAGAAGTATGATGTGAAATCACATGATTTAGCTATAAATCTCAATAAGGCAGTGAGTAAGTATGAATGTATGATCAAGATGTGAAAGAAGGATATAAGACAAGCCATTGCAATGAATTTAAGTGTCTAATTATCCCATGTTAAGCTATCAAAAGGCATGACAAAAGTAATAGAATATCAAGAAATACATAGTGCTTTGTTCCGCTGTGACCAATAGCCAAATTTCAACAAAATCAGTATGTAAGCAAAGAGGAAAATAAAACATAAATTACACTTTTATTGTTAGCTCAGGTATGGGTCAGTATGCACAAACTGGATGCAAAAGAGTAGAAAACAAACATTTCATGCCATAAGCATAAAAATAATCTTTTCACACACTCAAGGTTCAAGTAAAACAATGCAATACATACAAACAGCATTCTATGTATAACACACACATCCTATTGTAATTGTAAGCATTACCAACAGCATTCTGTTTCATTTATTGAAGGTTTCACCAGATATAATGTGTAGTTTTAGAAAGTAAGTAGTATGGAAAGTATAGAAAATTAGAAGTCAGGGACATATTTTGAAGTATTTATAGAATAGAATTAGCTTGTATGGATCCAGAAAACAATACAGTTGTTAGGCAGGGTAATTCATAAGCAGGTTATCACACATGTTCCTGGAGTATGGGATTAGGTCCTCCGCAGTTGCTTCAATTTGACATCTTTATACATAGATATAAAATACTGCAGTCTCTTCATATCAACATCATCATACATTATTCCCCAGGTATAAAATTCTGAAACAAACAAAAGTATGTCATAAATTAAAATCTCTGTTTATTACTTACATTATATACTGTTAGGCTAGTCACTGATAGGATTTTCATAGGCAGTTAGAACTAATAACTTTGTATTTATTCAACTCATAAACTGTAAGCAATAGTAAAATCAAATCGCTAGTCTGTTTCTCATGCACTTTGCATAGACCTCATAGACTCTTCAAGAAGTTCAACAGATGAACCAGTCCAATAGTTTACTACTTTAATTAACCATTCCCTAGTTTAGTGGTTACATAGAAGTCAATTCTAGATAATATTCTACATAAGTAGACATTAGTGAAAATTATAGACATACAAGAGACAGAAAAAAATTTCTCATAAAAATAACAAACTTTACGCCAGTAGTGAAAACTTAAGATAAATAGTTACTTGACTAATATTAATACTAACTCATTTATCATTGGTTTTGCGGTAACATAATAGTATTAGGTCTCAGGTTTCTTCAAAATCATCATCATTATACATAGTATATTTAAGAAAAATTACCATAATAGGCAGCGGTAGATCACAATAAACATCACTGTGTAGAGTCAGCACATGGGGCAGTAGTCTTAAACTTGCAAAGAAGGGGGGGCATGGTGTCTAGTTTTCATGCAGAGGTCTCATCTGACACACTCTGTAATATTAAAATTACATATTAAAACAATTATAGGAAAACCAGAGATTAGGCCCGCATTTAATTGACACATTTTTTTGTACTAAAGTAGCTAACACATTAATTAATATAAGCATGATAAAAGGATATCATTAACTTATTCAGTGAAGTTTGGTAATGTTAGGCCCTTCATCATCATCATAGGTCTTTGAGGACAATGAAAACAAAGCAATAGAATTTTGTAAGTTGTTTTACTGCTTAGTTATTACTATGTAAGAGACTTTCTAAATGTATAAAATATTTCATAGGGATATAGTTAAAGTTCAGGATTAGTATATAGACATAACTTACCTAACAGTATAATCATTATCAATGCACCAATGATTATTATCAGATTACATTATGTATCCCATCTCGGGTAAACTTTTCATCTTATTATGTGGGAAGTTGGATTGGCACTTAGTAGTACAATAGTCCAAAAGTCGCAACGACAGGGGGGCATGTTCAGTCCTGAAACGTAGGATATGAATGAATAATATTACATAATTGCAATTCCACAAGTAAGCAGCAAGTAGGCAGCTATGTAATAGAAAATATTTAAGAGAACAGGATCATTTTCCAGAGAATCCATCGTTTTTGCTTATTCCTTTCTTAAAGTTCATGATAATTTGTGAATGTATATCAGAATAATGTAGTCAGTCTATCCAACGAACTTACAATGTTAATATACCACAAATAACATTTCTGGTTACTTACCTATTACATAAATTTCCGTAGTTCATAACATGATGAAGCTAGCAGTTTTATGTTATAGAATTTGTAGTACCTACGTCTTAATATTCAATTCATCTCATTTCATCATTACAACATCAATTGTTAGTATACTTAACAGGAAACATAAACACAACTGAAGACACAATCAATTTAGGTTATAAAGTCACACGCCGAGTAAGTTCACAAATAACGCCAGGAATACGGATAAATTTCAGTTCCTAATTCCTATCCTTCATCGTGATTAATTAATGGTAACCTTAAAGATTGTTTACATTGATAATATGCGCAGGAGAGGCGTGTTCGATACACTCCTTTTGTTGTCTTTTCTGTCAATGTCAGAAATAAAAAACATCAATCTGTGGACGTCTCGTCTAGCGAGTCGGGTTGAGACAGTAAAATCAAAAACATTATAGGGCACAGGCTTCTTCAAGGCAACACGAACTCCATAGGGTGTAGCGTCTATTTCTTTGATTAGTGATGTTACTTGTAAACGGCATGTTAACAATTTGGTAGTTTGTCTTGTTTAATGTTAATAAAATTATTTATAGGGAAAATTTATAAATACTGTCTATATTTAAAGTAAAAATAAAAGGGTACAGTATGAACTACACTTATTAGCGCCATCTGTAAACGAGTGGAAAAACTAATAGGGAAGAAGAAATTAGCGCCATCTGTGAACGAGTGGAAAAACTAATAGGGAAGAAGGAATTTAACGTCATCTAGCGGTTTAACGCTGAAATATTTAGCTATGTCCAATATGAAACTTAGTCGAGCTCGAAGGTGGCATAGCAAAACTTGAATGGTAGTTACTTTTCACACTTATTAAAATATTTTTCAGTTCTAGCATACACCATAATTTTATTGCAGTACCACCACAATATTTTATATTTCTTAATTTATTTCAGATAACAGTTTTGTTGTAGTAATTGTAATATCATTTCATAATTTCGTAAGGAATAGGTACCGCAGTGGAGGAGTGTTCGTCTGTCAAGTTCGTGATATGGGTTCGAAGCCCGTGTAAGCAAATACTTTGCCTTTTCTTTTGTTAATTGTTACGAGGCTACGAAATCACAATTAAAAAGGAAGTGGATTTATAACAAAGAGATGAACGTAAGTACCATAAGGTTCTAAGTATTCATTCTATGTGTGTATACAAATTAATCATATTTTCGATTTTTGAAAAACATGTAGGTATGTTGGAATATAATTTATCTGAGGTGACCATTTGCGTATTATTTAACATTTTGCAATTGTCGCGTACTATGTTATGGCTTTGCGTAGAATTTCATGAGTGCTATAATTATATTTTGAAGTGTAAACGACAAGCGTAAACTTTTATAAAATTTATACATTTTGTAATGTAGCAGATATGCGTAATCAACATTTATGCGTAAGAATTTATTTATTTGTAAGTTTTCCTTGAAATAAATGGCAGTTAATGCGTAGTCTTTGAATTGAGTACACAACTTAAATACCTAAGCATTGGCGTAAATGCGTAGTTGGGGTAGAATATACGGAGGTTATACGGAGCAAATTAGGGTTCATTTCAAGTTTGTTACAACTTCAGTAATAAATTTTGCAATAATTGGGGAGGGGATGTCTATGTTAACAATAATTGTCATATTCGGATTGGTCTTGGAATGTTGAAGGGAAATATGTGAAAGAGCGAAAGAGGAAGGATGAATTTAGAATGCATTAATTTAAGGAGCGTGTTGTGTTGTGTGGAAGTGTTGATGTAAGGGTGCTGAAGTGTGTTCATTCTTTATGGTCAAATGAGTTCCCTCATCTTTGCAAGGCTTAGAATATCGACAGCAGTTATTGATATTTACAACGGGGGGTGGGAACACAATATGGTTATCAAAAAAATCTTGGTGTTAGGTTAATGGTACAGATACCTATTACAAGGTACATTTTTTTGATAACATCATACTCTACAAGAAGCTCATATCTGATCTAACTTCGTACACACCTTGTGGTCATGTGGGAGAAATCAGAATTAGCATGAGAAATGAGTTGATGCAAAGCATAGCTCAACACTATATTTATTTTCTACACATTCTAAACCATAACAAGAGTCAAGTCTCAATTTATTCTTTTATATTATTCATAGATGCACTTACGATTCTGATGTTTTTTTTTGAAATCCTAGTTTTACTTAACACTAGTTTTGCCAATAAATGTTACATATAATTAGTATTTTAGTCGGTTTTTAAAATAGAGTGATTTATTTTAAGAATAGATATGCTTATCTGATTAATCTTGCTTGGACATGGGACATTGCCAAGAAAGGAAGATACTAGTTATTTGGTGTTGGACTTTGGATCGGTTACTTGGTTTTATGGGGAGAACAATTATTGGTGGCAACCGGAAAAACGAAAGGGTCTCTCATTTTGGCGGAGAGGATTTTGTTGCGTCATTACGTCTGGACAATGTAGATGGCGAAAAATGTGGTTATAGATTTCAAATGAAACAACAAAGACTTTGTTAAAGAACACAGAAGCCTCACAACCTTCTGCTTCAGCTAAGATGAGTTGTCTGGCTGTCAGTAATTTGACTCATGAACCGATATACTATTAGTCTGAGGTTTGCACCAAATTAATTGGAATCTTTTCAGTAATGGTCATTATATTCACCACAGCCGAGAGGGAAAAAGAAAGATGCTTTCTTTTTCTTTTCTCTATTTTCTTCAAATTTCAATAACTGTACGTTAACTATAATTATTGGGGTTGCATTTTGGCTCCGATTCAGGTTAGTTAAACCTTCCTGTCTTTGCCAAAACGCGGGGGGCAAGCTGTAACAGTCCGTTTGAACTGCTACATATATTCCATAATTATATTTATAATTTTTATATATGTATCCATAGTAAACCAACGCAATTGGCGAATATTAAGATATTAAACGATCGTAAATAGTCAACGAAGTACTTCATTGAATTAATTCATTTCCGTTCAATCCGGCAATTAAAATACGCGATAGTAGGTCTAGTCGGACTCGTGTTATAAAATACTAACAATTAAAATAAATATTCGAACTAAAAAGTATTTTCGAAATATAATCCCTTGATCAAACATCAGTACGAAATTATTAAAACCTAAAAAGGACGATGCTAGTGACGTGTGCAAAATCCTAGGAAACATGGCCGATAGATCATATAGAAATAAAGAGATTCTAAGTCGAACCTAGAGTCAAGATAAAATAAACTTAAAGCTGTAGAAAATAAGGTCGATATTTAATAGTAACAACGTTTTACTTGGTTCGGGAATTTTAGTGATACATTTTAGGCAGTTCGAAAACCCTATAAATAGACGCGATTTTTTACAAAAGGGAGGATTTTCTGGTTGAGATTCAGAAGGTACGGTCGCTCTGGAAGGTGGTCACGTGGTAGACGAAAATGTGTAGTAAGTTGCAAATACAAATACCTTCGATTTGGTGAGATTTTGATTATCTTATCGAGTGTTAACTTTACAGTAATTACCTACATAAAATACACCTAGTCTTGGGAATAAAAAGTGAGTTTCATATTTAAATTCGCCCGTTTCTTCCGGTTAACGTACCTATGTTGCATAAATATAAAACAATGGGAAAGAATAATCTAGGAGATATTTGGGTTACTAACAACACCTAGAGTAGATTGCATTTGCATTCGAGGTCACTTTTATGTATTTACTAACCCTCTATGTAAAACGTTGACTGTGGATACCGAACGGTGATAACAAAGCAGTCAAGGCGATTTCAGGAACTGTGTTGTCTTAGTACCTATTTGTTAAAGTTGTAGGAAAGTTTTAGTGTATTAAAGTTAAGTCAGATGACAAAGAATTTCATTAAACAGTGAGCTCGAAGTAACTGGTAAGTGTTTATTTTTGTTTGTCGTAGCGAGATCTTGACTATAGGCCTTCGGGCCCAACTCCGATCTCCCGCCCGTCAAAGGGTTGCCTATTGATAGTATATTGGTCGGAGATCTACCAACAAATAGAGATTAATGTTGAGAGATATCCCGGTGCTACGAAATTTCAATCATTATTCTGTGAGAAATGTCTGTCTGTAGTACGCATAGTGCACAGAGCAGTGTGCTGCCTTTCCATCAAGGAAATATGATCTCAGTAATCTGAATCTACCATTTAGAAGAATTTATACCATCATCTTTATGGGATTTCATTGTGTAAATTACCTATCTATTTTGTGTGCATGCATAATTTTCAGAGCAGCTGCTTTGTTTTGGAAATAAAGCTCCAATTACCTAATCTAGTAATCTAGGTTGAACACATGAAAACCATTGTAATATGTATTTGAAATACCATTAATATCTTTTCCATCTTTATTAATACTATTCATATATAGGCACAGTATAATAATCAAGTATTTAATATACTCAAGACTACTGCATTTATAATATATATTTGTATCCAAATCTAAACCTTCAGACATATTGATATAGTATAAAATAAATTACTATTTACAGCACAAAAGAGGCTATGAAGTAATTTAGTCTTTGCTTTCATATTATACAATAAAACCTAGGTTACTTATTAGTAATCTAGACCCCAAATATCTATGTATACTTACATACTTATCTAAAGTTTACCCTAAGTGAGGGCTCTTTGTATTTAAATATACAAATCTTAAGGAATCCATTATTATGGTTTACCTATGCTTTAAAATTAGCATATCAACTTTTTAAATCTAATTTGAGTTCAACTTACTGAATACAATAAATGCTAAAATATAAATAATCTGTAATCCATTACAGGATCTGGTGAATTATTTGGAAAACCGATTGGATCTAGCACTGATCGAATGTAACATAAGATCAGAAGTTGGTAACCACTATACTTTGAATGTGATACCTTCTTATGCATATAGATTTTAAAATCTGGAATTCTAAATGACATTGGTAGTAATGGATAGGCTAAGGCCGTTACAGTACTCCTTCTACTCTATATAAATAATGACTGTTGAAGGTAGTTGAGCTGAAATCTCAGTACAAGCGAGTTTCTTGGCATTTCTTCTCGCTTGGAATAGGCTTTCCGAAATGCTGGTAGCGTCTGTTAGGTTAGTATAGGGTCGCAGACCACATCCTGCTTGATGATAGTCCGTACATGATGAAGTAACACTATCACATGTACAGCTAGATGTGAGTTCTTTTAAGAATTCATATGAACATAGACTAGGGATATGGAAAATCTTCCATTGTTCTATTTTATTATATTAACTCAGTACTTAAGAGTATAATTGTTGTAAAAATATGTTTATATTCCTTTGAAACTTTGGCAGAAAAGCAAAGGAATGGACTATCACAAGTTAGCCGCGACAAGAAATAGCTGGTAGTGGATTAGGAAAAAAAAACAATAATTATTTTTTATTGTTTTTTTTTTAACCTTGTATACTAAACATTTATATTTTAAATTCTCATGTTTGCCTTTCTCTCTCTGCAGGTGGTGCTCTATAATATTAGTGAATTACATTATAAATTTATACTTTAAGTTACTAATTGTTTTCCTATTTGATTAATTATGTTTTGCTATGCCATCCAAAATGTTTTATCATAATGTGACTGTTTGAATTATTATTAATCTTCTTTTAATTTGCGAATATACTTCCTTATTCTTTAGTCTAGGCATTATTATTTATCTCCACAAGCTCCACATATTCTGTTATTGTCAAAGACTCTAGGTTACTATGAAACAATGTTAGGGTCCACCATCAATCTCTAGACGATCACACTTCTTCATGGCCAAAACTTTAAAAGCAGGAGAGTCGACTAAGTAGTTTTAGTATTATTTATAAGAGAGGGGTTATTAAGAGGGGCGGGTCGTTACACTGTGTCGTATCTAAAGCACTCGCTGAACACGGAACGTTCCTGTTATGTTAATCTTAATCCCGGACAATCAACGCGGGACGGAACACCGTAGGGAATTCAGTACGTTTGTAAACTTATCTCGTCTTCTCGTTAGCGGGAGCGAGCCTTCTGAATACATAAACGTGTCATTCATGATTAAGCAACTCCAACGACAAAAAGTCTCAGGACTATGTTACCCAGACTGCGAGCGAATAGTAATGTGAAGGCCGCTGAAATGTAGATGGTGCTCTAAATATCATACGATGAGAGGAAGCGACAAGATTGCTGGTACCTAATACCTGACTCTGTATGGGCCGGAGAATATTCTACACTCAACCAATAAAATTGTGACGCTGAGCCATTCTAGAACGATGTAAAACAGGCTTATGATGGTAGAGCGTCTAATCGTTTGTAGCTTTTGCCGTCACGTTCTAACAAGTATGCAAGTGCAAAAGTGATAGGTAGCGCAATAAATTGATAAAACGGGACCATCATAAGCCACCAGGCCCCTATTTGATACAGAGTTAGAGGAGCAGGATGTGAACTGGCCTACTACCGCGAAAATCGAAATTCGTAAATTTCGAGGATTTTTCTCTGTCACTCAAACGAAGACGTCATTAGAGTGAAGGAGACAAATTCTCGAAATTTACGAATTTCGTTTTTCGCGGTAGGGCCGCTGATTCAGTTTGAATTTGATATGGAGGTAGGTAAGTTCAACAAAATATGGTGTAAAGTTTCAAAGTCAAAGTCAAGTGGTTCTTTATTCAAATTAAAACGGCAACAATAGTTATTTATTATACAAGGGGGCAACGTTGTTGTTTAACTGTCGTGCCAATATTGACACCTGAGCAAGCGAAAGATTCCAAAATTGAGCCACGAGCGTAGCGAGTGGTTCAAACACTGGAATCTTGAGCATTGCGAAGGTCTCAAGGCACGAGAGTTGAACAAACTTTGCCGCCAAGTGTAATACAACTTTTTTCCCCTCACTATCGCGAGGAAATATGATTACAAATCTCATCTACATGTAAATTAACTTAAAGAAACCATTTAAAACTCAATGTCGAAACGTATCGTAGAATAGAGTTACTTCTGGAACTTAAATATAGCCAATGGCTTACAAAGTCACCCATGAGAACGACCAATTTAACATGTGAGCTCCGATTGCGCATGTTTACTACGGTCATACAGATCCACTTATACGAGGCAGTAGGGGGCTATAGGAATTAGAGCAATGTCAAATTACTTTATTCACAAGTGTGTAAAAAGCGTTTTTACCCGCTCGTATTAAACGATAAACGAGCGCTTTACGAGCTAGTGAGGGGAAAACTCTTTTAAATTGTCTAAATAAGTATCACTATTACCCACTTATTCATAAATGTCTCCTAACTTAACAAGCCGCTAAGTATTGTTTGTCTCTTTCGGCCTTATCCATATTTGTCTATAAAAGGAAAAGGACAAACAATACTTAACGACTTGCTAATTCTTTTGTCAGCCTCTGTAGCCTAGTTGGTAGTGACCCTGCCTACGAAGCTGGAGGTTCCGGGTTCGAATCCTGGCGAGGGCATTATTTGTGAATTTATTTATCACAAATATTTGTTCCTTGGTCATGGCTGTCTATGTATTTAAGTATCTATATGTATCTATCTATTATATATATCGTCGCTTGGTACCCACATCACAAGCCTTAATTGAGCTTACCGTGGGACTAGGTCAATTTGTGTAAGATGTCCCAAGATATTTATTTATTAATTCTTAGGAAACGTTTACGAATAAAGGGGTTAATCAATATCTATTGATTCCTTACAATAAAAATGCTTTTGAGGGAGAAATAAGATTAATTTCCAATCAGACGAAAAATGTTGAATTCTACATACGAATATAAATCACACGTTTCCAAGAATACGTATGAATCAAAATACAAAACATGCAAAGTTTGAAAAGCGTATCATTGGCATCCCGGAGCGTGGTAAACGACCCCAAAAATTGCTCACAATATATTCGATTCGAGGGCGACCCGGGATAAAGAGGACGAGACGTTTTGTCACTCAATACATTGCCCGTATAGCCGTACCATGAGCTGCCTCGGCAATACTTATCCACTCAATTGCTTTTGGTAACTGTGGTTACCAGCTGTCACTCTTATTTTACATAGGAACAAAGCTCATCCAAAATTTCCAAACAAATGAGTTGTTTGGTCCTTCGAGGCGGATGAAGTGAAGTGAATGAAAATGAGTGACCACCAGCCAAGAACATGCTGTATTAATTCACTTTTAAGAATACCCCGCCCCAAAATTTTACAAGCACGATGGATAGAAAATAAGTTCGCGTTAATAATGCCGCGGCAGCTCATTGTAGGCACACTAGACTATAGTGGTAGCCCGCAACAAGTCACGCTTATCTGAAGCTGAGATAAAATATTAAATCTTATACCTTTAAACGAGCAATTTTTGTATACAGCATAGTTTAAGGTGTCGAACGTCTTACAGATACTTCAATATGTAGACATCATATATCCACGACCAAGGCAAGGAACAAATATTTGTGATCAACTATAAACAATATATTCCAAAATTAAAAAAGGAAAAATAACGTTAGGTATTGCTGAAAAGTATTCGCATTTTTAAGCCATTACGACAATGTGTAACACTCATATAACACTGCCGCGACATTAAGAGAATCCTTTTACAATATCTGTATTACAGATCATTTCAAAAGTTCCCAACTTTTATCTTTTCAGTTCTGTTCGCGGGAAAGAGAACTGTGTCAAATGACATATACCTAACTCTGTCCAAGTTATAAAGGCTCGAGGCTGCTGGCTGAAAAGTTTGCCTTTATGATAACGTGTTCGTATTTATTTATGCCGCGGCCACGACAAGTCTTGGTCTAAGGCGACAGTCAGACAGTGAGAAAGAAAGTACCCATATCGGCGTCCCGCTCCAACACATGGATTCGCTTGCCGCTGATTGCCTTAGACCAATGTTGTGGCCGGGCCTATACGTCGCGGCCACGACATCGGTCAGGTGACCGGCTTAGCGGAAAACGTATGGTGCTCCCACTCGTACCCATATCGGCATCCCGCTCTAACTCATGGATTTGATCGCCGCTGGTCGCCTCTGACCATGCATTTATTGATTAAATAAACTGGTGCCAAGTCAAATCTTGGAATTACGTTTCCAATTAGACCTTAGGGTCCCTCAACTTTGGCGATGCCGGGAAAACGCTAGGATGATGATGGTTCAAGTATAGATAAAATTAAGTGAGGCAACTTCACCTGTTCTATGTCGTAGTGACATAATATTCAAATAAACATACCATGCTTAAAATACTAACACAAAGATAGTAGGTTAGGTGGCTTATGATGGCAGTCGGGATATCTTCAAGGCATTTTAGTAAAGGAGGTTTGGATTACTGGTTACATATTTCAACTGAGTAAATTTCATCTGTTTTTATTTTCAAGAAAAGAAGTTCTTTCACCTTCAAAGTTTTATACACTTTATATATTGTCATTTGATTATTTCCAACATATTGCATTCTAAACTACAAAGTTAGGATTGACAAATGAAATGGACATCTACTTTATTTAGTACGTGCAATTTAACAAGAAATCGAAAGAACGTTTGCCAGCTCGCATATCTCGTGTAAACTCCAACGTATTGTACCTACTGTCTGTACTGACTATTTATGACCCTTAATACAATGGACACAGAGTGCACAAACAATCGGTTAATATTTAGATTACTTAGATATAATATATGTTGACAAAGGTATATAACGTAGAGTCACGATCATATATAAAGGAGCGGCGACGGCGCTAAAAATACGTGATCATGCACATTAACACCGTGACAATAGAGGCCTGCTCAGATATTTATGAGCACCCTGGCCGCTCATAACTGATAGCGACTGTACATGGTGCTTAGACAAGTTGCCAATCGCTAACGCATAATCGTCAATCGTCAACAAAAAGCAGCTAACTGTCTTTGCCGCACTAATACGAAAGAATGACAGAGAGGGAAAACTACGATACGCTACTAAAGGCCCGGCCACGACATTGGTCTAAGGCGACAAGCGGCGAGCGAATCCATGAGTTGCAGCGGGATGTCGATATGGGTACTCCCTCTCGCACGTATGGTTTTCCGCTAAGCCGGTCGCCTTAGACCAATGTCGTGGCCGCGGCATAAGCATTAGCGATTGCAACTTGGCTAAGCAATTGAGCATCCAGTAGGTATCAACCGTCGAGCGAAAGTTCACAAATCTCGAAATAGATGTTATTTTGTTCTGCGCTCCTTTGAGACTATTCCTTTCGTTTTTATTATAAAATGGGGATTTACTACGTTATCATCTGCAAAAAGCAGACGCGTTACATATCCCCTAAAGGATATAAATATTTTATGTCATAATTCATCCGAGCCATAAAAAGGATGAGTGCAGACGGGCGTCTCGGAATCGTGCAGAGCGTTAGATTAAGGGAATATATATTACGATATTCCTGCTGATCTTACGAGTAGAATCACATTTTTAGACTTTTTGGGAACCAATCTTCATTACACCTGTATTTCTTTTTTAAACTTTATTGCACAAAAGTAAATTTAAATTAAATAAGGCACAATTAATGCCATCAGGCATTCTTTACCAATCAACCTTAAGGCGAAGCAAAGAGATATACATTACAAATTTATGAAACAATATATTAAACATATACCTACCTACCTATACAAATACACTAACTACATTACAAACATACATTAAAATACATATTAATATTATTACTTACTTAAAAAGTTTTAGATACTAACTTTGCACGCAAGCAAACTTCATAATTTATAGAACTAAATGAGTTTAATACTAACAATGACAAAAATCTAATTTTCTGAAATGCTGCACCATTATCTTATAATTGAGAAAGTTAGACCACAAAACCGAGGCGAAATACCCACAAAAGAACTATAAAATGGCCGTTAACAATCCCAAACGACTTCTCAATACCATTAGTGTAGAAAATTTGAGTAAGTAACCTTGTAAATCTGTAACTATCGCAAGACGGTATCCCCGTGGCGATCACTTGATGAAAATTAGATTTTTGTATGACCAATCTTCTCGTAAGTGACCATAAAATTGTCGGTAAAAGTTTTACTATCCCGAAATGTTCAAGGCTCTTGTCAAATGTAAAGGGACTATGTGACAACATTGTATGAGGAGTTTACAGCATATTTTAGGACTCAGTATGGAAGTTCATAAATTGTTTTGTTTTGGGAATACGGTTTTATAAACGGTTTAAGCAGTCCTCACCATCTTGGAAAAATGTGAATTTCCTGGTTGTTCTTTCTGAGATTATTATTCCCACTATTTATGTTCATACATGTACCTGCCAATAATATATCAATTACCTACAGGTTTTTTTAAGTGGAACTTTTTTTTATATTTGTAAGTGGTTTCCACACTTTCCACATTAGGACTATAGATAGTCTAAGAATAGGCCTTTGTACTAGCGATAAAAAAACTTGGCATCATGTAAGTAGTGGTTTTTCCATAAAGAGTTTTTGCGTAAGGCATGGATTTCGTAGCAATTTTTTTTTTTACTATAGCAATTTTAGCAATATAATGTATCTCCCATTGTAATTCACAATACTTAATTGCAGTGTTCACCAACACGCTCATACAAAAAGTCACGAATGTGATATATTATTGGTCGGTACTGTATTTGTATTAGGGGACAGACAGAAGGCAGCTCACTACCCATAATGCTTATAACAAAATTATTATTGGGCTTTTACCTCCACAGTTATGTGATGTCATCATTATCAGTCATTACGCGTTGCGGGCCAGACCAACTTATTCCAGGGTTTCGGATTTTACATTCGATTATAGATCGGGCGCTGAAAAGCTTTTACACAGGCCGCAATAAACCGACGACTCCTAGTCCCGCATCGTTTGAAGAGTGCATACGCTAAATATGTTTAGCTTGCTTGCAAATATTATACCAACTCGTATACCTCTCCCATCAAGCGCGCAACCTAAAGCTACTTTGCTTGTACTCTCGCTTCGAATAGAAGCAAACGTAGGGTAGTATTCGACGCGTCCCCGGAATTCGGTAATCAGTGTCCGTATGCCAATCAACGCACCTTTCAGCGCTGGACTACCTATTCCGTGTGGTTTTGAAATAAAATAACAGCATATTGAGCAAATGAAATGAAAATGTAGGCAGTTATAGATCTAGTTATTCATTGATATTGGACATTGATTGGACAGACCGATGATTGCGTCAAATTAGGACAAATAAAGCGGTAATTTTAGTACCAGTTTAGATAACACAATTTTACGTATCGGCTGGATTAGTTACGATTCACTTCATCGTTTTCAAAGAAAAATGCTAAGAAGAAATTCAGTAACAAATTTAGCTTATAAAATACCTATTGATTTAGATAAATCTACCAAAATATAGTAAAAGTCGCATATACTTTGGCATTTTTAGAAGACGATAAGTTTTTCTCGAAAATAGAGTGTACCTAACAGTGTGTTTGACAGAGAAACAAGGAAATTAGTAAGCCCAAAGTTTTGTGGCCACTTCCAATACATTATCGAGGAAAATCGACCATAAAACAAAGAACAGTAAAAGAATAATGGAGGAGTTGGCTTCGGTCCTATTGAGGCTATTAGAGATATGGCGGCGACGAATAATGGATTGGACCAAAACGCTTCTGCTTGCTCTGGAGATTGTGGCTCATTTAAAAGGTTGAAGTATTTTTTTTCTATTTTACATGTTTGGTGTTTTTTTTTTTAATTTGTTGCCAGCCCTTTGGATTGGATTACGGTTACCATGGGTGACAGCTCTTTTCATGCTTAAGGAAACACACGGGTGAAGACTGGCCACCATAGACATGGACAAAATATAGTAAGTAATCGCTTAGTTAGACGAATGGACTGGTTGAAACAACAATAAGAGATCAATCGGAACAATTTCCAGGAAAGATTGCCTTTATGAATGTGATAGGAACTGCAACAATATTTGAAAGCGTACTGCAAGCGTTTGATGTGTTGTCACTCTGCGACGCTTGCAAATTTGTACGTGACTTTAACCACGTCAAACGTGGTTCACGATGAATCTGATCCACAAAATCCCGAGATTTGACAAAATTCCAACAAGAGTTCCTCTTTACACGCGGTCAAAAGGGAGAAGCACTTTAGTTCGTGAACATTATTCAACAGCTGATTTGTAAATGGAATTCACAATTAATCAACTTAATCGAGAAACCATGAGGGTAAATCCATGAGACTGTTATATTATATACTATATCTTTTGTATGTTCTTAAATTAATAAAGTAGATTTAGCAGTAGATTTAGGCCATAAACAAAAAAAAGACTACTTATGTCGCTAGGCCAGACATGTGGAAACTTAATTTTATTTTATATAATATTTTAAATACTTGAAATACTTCTCAGGCAGTAGCGTAGGGATAGAACCGGCGTAGATTATTTATTTTGTCTCTTGTCTTCATTCTGAAAATATTTGTAATGAATAACTAGCTTAATTTGCAAATTTTGTATGTACATCCACCCTTAAAATTTATTGTCTGTGGTTTAGTAATTTTTCTTTGGTGGGTAGTTTTGTACTTATCTTTCTTATTTAGATGGAGGTAGATCTATCAAATTTCCTCCATTGTCAGTCATCCGCAGACCACGAACCCTGTAAAGTGTTCGAAACGTCGGAATGAAGTTAAAATTAGTTAATATACGCGAGTTTATCCGTTTTCATAGTTTTATTTTATTTTAATTATTAATTACTTTAAGATCACATAAAACTCTTGGTAACTTACGGCAGAAACCCTCACCCATGGCAGAAAGAGACAACAATGCATTGATGTTTTCGCGCCTCAATTAGCTTTACCAGTCTTGCTCTCCAGGTGGGTATAAGCGTCTCAGATTGGACGATCTTATCCACCGGGGGCTTCTTAGCTTTAATAAAGTTGGTAACTTGAAAGTAATCGAGTAAATCTACCTTTCTTGAATTATTCATAGCTAATTTATTCCAGATTTACTGACGAGTCTTAATTCAAAAGTCTATTATGAACTTAAAGCCCAAACCTAATAAAATAATCATTTTATGAGATAAGTAGGTAAACTTAAAGAACGGAGCATAAATATAAACATCAACATCATAATCAGCTCAATTGCACATAGTTAAAGTCAGTCAAGCGCTTGTGGTCTAGCGGTAAAAACACACTGCGTTCAATCCCCGGCTTGTACCAATGAGTTTTTCAAAAACGTGTGAACGTAATCGTAATATCATTTGATATTCACAAGTGCTTTACGGTGCACATCGTTAAAAAAACCTGCAAACCTGCATACATCTGCGAAGAAATACAAGGGTGTATGTGAAATCCCCAACAAGTAATGGGCCAGCGATGGGACCACGCAAAATAGGCACGTTTGATGTCGAGTTGCGGAAAAATGGCCAGAATACAACAACAACAACGTCATAACTTTTTATAACTCATAAGTAAAATTTTGTGTAAAAACTTTTGGTAGTTTTGGTAACAACAATACAAACCTATTTTTTTTTAATTAGCCTTTTTCCCTTAAAAATGCATCCTTTTACTACTGCCAAAGTTTTTTGAACAGAGTATAGCATATAGCTGTATGACTAACTTTCGATTGACGCGATCGTGATTTTTGTTTTGAATTGATTAAGGCCTTCTATGTCTGTAACTACTATTTTTTTCGCTGTGTAGTGCCGGCTGCGTGGAATAGTACCACCCCATATCTTCCCGTGGGTATCGTAAAAGGCAATAATGGGAGTGTGGGGAAGTTTCTAACTCCTTGAAACTTTCTCATGCTTATACTGCTCCATCTGTCTGAGTTTCTTCTCCGGTCGTAGCGGTCCCCGTCCCACTGAGTCAAGAAGGACAAGGATAAGTATGTGCACCTGCTTTTTGCGCGTCCGCCTGTGAACTTTAATACCTATCTCCTGCGCACTTGACTCCTTCCGCAAAATCGTCAACAAAGGAGTTGAAGCAGTCGCCGTGGCCGAAAACGGTCAGGAGCATACGATCAAGCAAACGTATCTACTTAGCGTGTCAAATGATCTCAGTGAAATCCACTGAGTTGTCCGTCTTTAATCGCAGCTTGCAGCTTTCGGGCGTCAAATTTTGTAAGTTGAAGTGAACCAAAAACATTAATAATGCCTCCTTAAGTAATAGGTATTAATTGCAACAGCACAAAAAATATCAATACTCATGGGCCTGAGACATATTTAAAATCATAGGCAAGTAACAACTGCAGTACAAAATCTGACACGCTCGGCCACCATACAAATGAATGAACTTGTTTCTTCTATCCAAATCTAATTCTGTGGAGCATTATATATACTATTTTTTCTCAATCGTCGCTATACTCGTATATTTATAAACCTTTGCCAAACTATCTCTCTGTTGTTCGGTATCTCTGGTCGGCAAAGTTTGCTTTTAAATCCCGCGCTTTATTCTGGCTACTGCCAATATTTGCTTACAGCCCTCCATTCAGAGTTAATTGCCTTTTCCATCCCAAACACATCACGCGGAAAATCGTCATTGGACAATACGAATGGAGATAAAAAATTGTATTCAAAATATTTAAAACTTGTTAATAGACTGCCTTTTGCAGTCGGTAATCTTTTTTTACAAAAAAAATATCGATATGTTTCAGGAAACTTTTTAGGGTTCCGTATACCTAAACTAGGAACCCTTACAGTTTCGCCATATCCGTCTGCCGTTTTTATCCGCAGCATAGCTCAGTGGCCGGTAGTAAGCACTAGAATTTATTGTTTGCATTCATCATCAGCCTATCGCAGTCCACTGCTGGACATAGGCCTCCCCAATTTTACGCCACCGTTCTCGATCTTTAGCTGCTCGCATCCAGCTCCTGCCAGCCATCCTGCGCAAATCGTCGCTCCACCTTGCCTGAGGGCGTCCTACACTACGCTTTGCATTATTAGTACATTATTAGTACATTGTGTAGGAATACTAACTCGAGTCATAAAAGCCCTCCGCCTAACGGTGTCGGGCTTCTAACACTCTCGTTAGTAATTCCGTACTCCCCCTTCGTTACCTCCCTTGATGCATACAATGTTTTTCATCACACTTGCCGACAAAAAAATAGTTTTACATAATATTATAAAATGGCGTACTGACATTTCTATTACTCCCTAGGGAATTTCACTTTTCTATTACTCCCGCTACGCACGCAAGCAATGGCGTGCTTAGACAGCAAGTGTGATGAAAACACTTATTAATCAAGTCGACAAAGTGATAGAATAAAATCTAGAAAAACATTTTTTTTTCGTGTAACTCCCAGGGGGAGTACCCCTAATCGTAATTGTAACGCGGATAATGTTTATTTTTATTTTTCTGTAATCCTATAGTGTGCGGTATCGTTGAATAGGTATTTTAAAAATTTTCCTTTGAGATTATTATAATCTCAAAGGAATAGTACATTACTATAGAGGACGGGAAACGAAGGGTTACAGGCCAAGTAGATATATCTGGCCGAAGGAACTGAGGCCAGATAGGGATACGCGGCCTGTAACCCTGTTTCTCGCCGAGATTTGTATAGTGCTTTTCTCAAACTTGCCATAAAATAAAACGAACTGATTTCGCCGAGCCATACTATTTGACATTATTTGATTTGTAAATAAACCAATAGTACAGTATCGTACAACATTAAAAAAAAACATTCGCGCCTAACTTTTTTTTTAAATCTGTTTGAGGTATCCTTTTACCTGTTGGTATAGACATTAGTTCTTAGGTTAGGTTCTTATTTTTTTTTCTGTGGCTGAATGTCAAGACCTAGTGTCACAATTTGACGTTTCAAAACAAAAGACAGTTTATTTAAATATTTATAACACGGGTTACTCACGTAATTTAAGCCGATAATCGCTCGACATGTTTCGATCCATTTAGAGGATCCTCATCATGGAGTATCCGCGACCAAAGCCCGACGTGTACTGCGGGCTTGCGCTCTGCTAGAGCGGGTGCTGGCCGCGGGCAGCGCTGGCGGGGGCGGCGAAGGAGGAAAACTACCCTCATTGTCACTTTTGTCGAAAAGCGGGTTGCACACAACACTCACTACGTCACTAGGTAATAAGCAGAGCGCAAGCCCGCAGTACACGTCGGGCTTTGGTCGCGGATACTCCATGATGAGGATCCTCTAAATGGATCGAAACATGTCGAGCAATTATCGACTTAAATTACGTGAGTAACCCGTGTTATAAATATTTAAATATGTTTGAGTCTCACGTTAGTTATAATTCCAAAAGACAGTTTGTTTGCAGTCCTAGGTGTGAAATAAATACACAAAATCTCTTTTTACATATCATCTTAGCATATGACACCGGATACATAGTATTTCCGGGTTTAATTTAAAGTAAGTAACATCAACATTACGTAGCAAGTTTTAGAAAAGTTTTTTTTCTAAAGTTGGATGAACATTTGTATGGAAATTGATCAAATATAAAAATATAGGTAGGTAGTTAGTTGTTAAAGTTGATTTTGATCAGAATTTTATAAGGCCTAAAAAAACATAGATAACATTGCTGGGTAGTAATCAGCATATACTCGTAGGTATATTTTAGATATGTTCTATGTATCTGCTGAAAATATCAGCTTATTGATGAAGTTAATACCGTAAGGCTACGTCCGCACAGACAGGTGGTTTGCTTAGCGCCTAGAGCCTAGCGAGTCGCATAGTGAGTAGCTTAGTAAAGCGAACGTTCTGGAATGTTCGCGAGCGTCCGCACTGCGCGCTTGGCGCCTAGCTAGTCGCTTGGCGTCTATCGATGCTAACAAACGTGTTGGTTTTTTTGTCGTGAGGCGCGAGGCGTTTTATAACAAAAAATGGATGACATATTAATTGCATCAGTTTTTAAAAGGGAACCTCTATGGAATCCTGCTCATGAACTCCATAAAAATGCTGTTGTGTTGAAGAAACTTTGGGAAGAGGTGGCAGTCGAAGTAGAAAAAGATGGTAAGTACTAAAAAGTGAATTATTTATTTGTGATGAAATATTTTTTTTTTACAATGAGAAGTCAATGCTGTGACTGTATATTATGGCGCTGAATTATGTTTTCCGGCAATGAGTTGTTCTGCCAGGTAAGCGATCCAATTCCGTTGAAATAATTCACCAATATGTCTCTTGTTTGTAATGCACTGTTTGAAAATCTGTATTGAGTCCTGGTGGATATTGGTGCACTAGTAATAGTAGAATCCATGTCCTGTTGAACCGTTGATCGATCTTCCGTCATAACAAAATTGTGGAGAATGCATACAGCCTTCGTAATTGAAATAGCAGTATTGACCTTGGTTTCAATAGCTTTCTGCAAAATCCTCCATTTTGCTGCCATTATACCGAAACAGCACTCTACACTTCTGCGAGCTCTAGAGAGTCGGTAGTTGTAAATCGTTTTTGTGTTCTCAATATTTCTTAATGGAAAAGGCCTCATTAAATAATTCATTAATGGATAACCACCATCTCCGACTAAGACAAATGGTATTTTAATATTTGTATTAGGAATTTCTTTCTCCGATGGAATATTGAGGCCATTAGTTTCTAACATGTGAAACAAAGATGAACTTCTAAAATTTCCAGCATCGCACTGACGCCCCTCTGCTCCAATATCTACTAAAATAATTTTACAGTCCGCATCAACTACAGCTTGTAGTAAAATAGAAAAATATTGCTTGTAATTGTAATACAAAGATCCGCTATTACATGGACACTGTACCCTTATATGTTTCCCATCAATTGCACCAATGCAATTGGGGAAATTCCACTTGTTATAGTACTTATCAGCAATTTCGTACCATTTGTCCGTCGTTGGAATTGGCATGTATTGGTCTTTCAGTGTAGTCCACAAAATGTTGCATGTCTCACTTACAATCTCGGAAACTGTAGTGCGACCTAAGCGGAAATGCAAAGCAAGAGACCTATAGGATTCTCCAGTAGCCAAATATCTGAAAAAAAGAGTACTTAATACTTGAACAATACAATAATTACTGGTTTTTGTTTCAGTCAAAACTATCAAAGCAAGATGGAAAAATCTGAGAGCTTATTTTTTTAAAGAGTGTGGTAAGATTGATAAGCCAAAAAGTGGAGATAGCGCTGATAAAATATGTAAAAGTACGTGGCAGTATTATGATCAATTATTGTTTTTAAAGAGCAAGAAGACTCAGAGCGAGAGCTCTGCGAGAGATTCAAACTTAAGTACAGATAATGATGAAAATTATTCTATAGTGACTGACACAACATTAGATGAGCTGCAGAATCCAGGTTCTGTGCAGAATTCTACTTCAGAAACAATTACAAGTGATACTCAAGAAACTCAGAGGTATAGTCAAACATCACAAAGGAAGAAAATTCGTTTGAACAGAACCGAAAACAATGATCAACTTATAGAAATAGAAAAGAAGAAGCTTGAGATTCTTCAGAGGGAAAGTATCAAAGAAAAAAGCGATGATTTACTGTTTTTTGAGAGTCTTTTGCCTTATATGGAAAATATTCCATTAAGGCGTAAACTAAGATTAAGATCGAAGATTCAAGATTTAATTTTGACTGAAATTGAAGCTGTAGGAGATAATATTCAACAGTCTGTTCCAGTGATGCATATTCCTGATCCAAATATAAATCCTCAACAATCAGTGGAATATGAATTGCACGTCCATAATTCATCTGAAGAAAATTTAATTCATCATATGCAAATGGAGAACAATTTTGCTTTGATTAGTTTCATAAAAAATTACAAATAAGTCATACAATTTTTTTTTTTCCTTATGTCTTAAATAATTGTGTTTCTTAAGTTTTCTTAATAAATAAAAATCATATTTATTTTGAGTTTCACTTACCTCAAAGTAACAACTAGTCGTTCTTCAGCTGATATGCTTTTTCGAAGATGAGTATCCAAATGAGTTAATTTTCCTTTAACTTTACTGAGAAGTAGATCAAATGTTTCTCTGGTCATACGCAAATATTCGTAAAATTTTTCATCAAAATTACGCAATTGTTTATACAGAACATGAAACTCCCCATCACTTGACCGTGACTTATTTATGCCATGAACCCAACATGATGGATAAGGCCGTGTTATGGTATATTTTAAAGATGTATTTTCTGTAAGTAGCAGTTTTAGAGCTATTTTTGAAAGCGACATCTCGTCAAAGTGCCGACAAGCAAATGATCAAGGCACCTAGCGATCCACCACGCAAACCACCTACAGTGCGGTCACCGTGGTATCCTAGCAAGTAGCCAGAATACAAGCCAGTAGGCTCTAGGCGCTAAGCAAACCACCTGTCTGTGCGGACGTAGCCTAAGGAAATCCCTAGTTAATTGGTGTTATTGGCACCACGACCCACGACTTCTATGTCTGGACAGAAGTCACAAGAGCGTGTCACAGGCTATAATAATCTAAACGCGCAAAATAAATAACATTGATTAGTTTTTAGACTCTTTTATACGTGCAGGAGTACTCAAATCAATTGCTAATAACTTCATTGTTTATCTCTGATCATAATTAAGCTTATTATCATAATTATCTGCCCTTACCCGCCCCAGGAGAAGGCTTCTTTAAAGAATAAACAAAGAAGTCTCGAGCTGCATAATTTGTTAATTAGCAACAAACAAGTCAAACTTTCTGCTCCAATCGGACCATATTCACGATGCTCAAGCGCGGACCAGACGAACATTTATTCAGCTATCCTTATTGCCAGATTTACGCCAAAAATGGATATTTATTTATTTAATCTTTATTGCACAAAATATATAAAACATGACGTACAAAAGGCGGACTTAATGCCATAAGGCATTCTCTACCAGTCAACCTTTAGGCAAAGCAGAGAGATTGTGGACGGTGCAACTAAAATATTACAAAATTGCTAAAAAGATGCACCCGGGTCCCCGGGTAGCACGCGGTTTCGTGTTAATGGTATCCGTGTATTGGACACGGACACGGGTACCCGGCGGGTTCGTGTTATTCGGGTTCTTAGTACCGTCGGGCTTAAGAACACGGATATCCGGTTTCACGTGTAACCCGCCAAACCGGGTACCCGTGTCCGTGTCCAATACACGGATACCGTTTACACGAAACCGCGTGCTATCCGGGTACCCGGATACTTGAGACCGAACCGATATACCCGAAATAATTTGAGCAAATGCAAATAAGGTTTATTATTGAATGTAAACACTACCTGTTCAGGAAAGGTCAGCCGATATAACTTTTTTATTAATGTTTTATAATTTCGACTCTATCTGTTACGCAATAAGGTCTATTTGACACAATTATCTATCCATTTGTACTATAGCTCTTAAGTCTTACGATCCATTCGCAAGCTTCTCGTCAAGGACGTCCCCGAACCCGCGGGTAATTAAAGTCCGTGTAAATAATACCCGTGTACCCGTGTAGACGGGTATTATTCACACGGACTTTAATTGATGTATCGATATGACTATGAACTTGTATGGGGCCTAACGCATGTACTACAATTTATAAGCATTTTTTCTAGCAAACTTGATGAAGTTGTCAACTGCGTTACGTCACAAAATAATGTCGATCGATATTTGATTGGCCCATTAACGTAAATAGTAGATTGTGTCACAAGGGATCAAAATGGTATATTTCCGGCGTGGGCGTATATTGAATCCTGAATGGAGCGACGGATTCCACAATTGAATCCCGACCGTAGGGAGGGATTCTAAAGTGGAATCCTGAGCGTAATGAAGGATTCAAGCGTTAACGCCCAAGACAAAATAATGTTGATACCGTGTGACACATACTGCTTTTCACACCACCTATGAGAAAAATAAAAGATATATCACATATTTAATATTTATGCAAATAATCTATTCTGAAGAAATTTTTATCAATTATGAACGTACTGTTTATTTTCATATTTCATTGTAATTTTTTAGGCTGGCAATAGAAAGTCCTTGAACAGGAAAGTGTCACTTTGATCCCTCCCAGCAGGGAAGAAAAGGCCCCGTATTCGAATAGGTGGTGTGAAAAATATATTTCTCAACGTGTTTCACGATATTATGTGTCAAAGATGTCAAACGCCAAAAAAGTCGGCCATATTTGTTTACACTTTCGTTTTGTACTACCGTAAACATTGGTTAGCACTGTCGTTGGCCTCACCTCGGTATCGACGGGAACAACTAGAGCTACAACTTGGCAAGAATATTTTCCTGATCACTGAGCTCCGACAATGTTCAAAACATTCAATTGAAATTTTCCAACGTACAGTCAGGGTTCACAAATAACTGAACGTCCTCGATTATTGTCATGGAGTCAAGGTGCATTTAGATCAAACGAGCATTCGCTCATTCTATCCCCTACTCTTTGAAATCAATGAATTTCGACGAATCACGTTTTGTGTACCGCTCGTTTGTGTAATGCTCGTTTGGTCTGAATGCACCTTTACATTACGCGACGAATTATTTCGTACGGATAATTTTGTTGCCCTAATTTTAAGTGGGTAAAAGGGGTGCCCGTCTCTTCGCATAATGTTAATGTGCAGAAAATGTTTTGGCCGAAACATTTGGCATATTGTTGAATGACATAATAATCGTTTCGCCGAATTATTTTTATGCATACACAAATAGAAGACCTAAAGTATGTTTTTCCGAATATTCGTAAGTCGACTTTTAAATTATCTAAAATGTAATATTGCTAATTTTTATTGTCATAAAAAATAATTCGCATTATTATTAGATTGGCTAAACTAACAGCACTAGTCTTTTAAACTAACATAAACTACATCAATATTAAGTTGTCACGTCTATCAAATGGAATTAGCTGTTTGTAGATAACCTGATTGCAGAAAAACGAGAGGGGCAGGACTGATACGGTTAAGTTAGGTTAAAACATTAATCTTAAACATTTTACAATACAAATACTAGGCCTGCTTTAGCTGCTAGGGGAAAGACCAAATAAGGGGGTACAGGGCGGCGAAGCCCTCGCATGAAAAAATAACATTACAAAATCATGTAATTCACCTGGATATGTTCGTTACCGTTAGGTATCTTTTGTCCCTTAGAGCGGAAATAGGAGCCCCGCTAGGGGCTCCGTCGACATATTGGTGTAATACTACAAATGCGACTTAGCTATTTCATTTTAGTAGGCGTTATGTTTTTTAGAAGGTACAATATTAGGATCATCAAACATATGCATAATACGATTTCGCCAAATAAATGTTAGACACAATAAGCATTACGATGAATAATGTTTCGGACAAACGACTTTAGGCGCAAAAACTTCGACATCTGAAAAATATGCGAAATAATAATTCGGCGAAATGATTTTCGGCGTAAAATTCTTATGCGACAAAATATTCGGAACAATACTTTTATGCGATTCGATATAGACCCGGGTAAAAGTTATCTAAGCATAAATTTACAATGCATATGCTAAGAAAGTGCTCTTTTTGAGGGTAAACTTATGCACAGAAAGTGATGCTTTTCCGCACGTGTGCAGGAATTAATTTTCATAATAGTTTTCCGTATGACCTGATTGGTACTGCCAACCTGCAAAGATAGTCTGGTTTAATAGTCACCGACACTCGTCCTGAAAAAACCTACTTTCCAAATTTGTATCAAAAATAACTATATTATGTCCCAAAATTACCCCCGTCAAGAGCTTCGCAAGTATTAGACTTTGGCACTGGTCTCACCACGAGCTACTAAGCTATGAACTATGGGCTATAAACACGTACAAAAGATACGCACTCTTGTGTAAAAAAAGAGCCACGGCGATACTCGCCCGGCGGTGATAGCAGATAACTGGGCGAGTATCGTCGTGTCTCTTTTATTTACACGGGAGTACGTATCTGTTGTTCGTGTTTATACTTTATAGCTGATAGTTCATAGCCTAGTAACTTGCGGTGAGACCAGTGTCTAACACTCTGTATACTAGTAACATTCTATAACTCCAATTTTCGGCACCATTACCTCGAACTTATGTTAGACGCGTTTTGACTCCGTAAACCTTGCAGGTAATCAACGCGACAGGAGCGTACTAAAAATTTCTCATTCAACTTAACGATCACCTGAGAAGCGGTAGAGATTATCTAATCTTTCCACTATAAAATCCTCAGGAAATATTCCACGGGAGAAGCGTGGTTACAACATTATCGCGGGTACGATGCCTCATACTCCCAGGTTGTCGTACCTCGTCTTTGATAAGTTTCTGTTTTTACTGCTCCCTCTACGTTTTAATGTAAGCAACCCTAATGAAACAACGGGTAATGGCGCCTATTTGCGCCAACTGAAGTTTAGAATACAAATAAGCCGTGAGCTGATTAGGATACTAGGTGTTGCTGATGTTTAACTCGGATGTTATAAAATAACTGCCTATTTGGGGGCTCAATACGACAATAAAGAAATAATTGGGTAACACCCCCCGTTAATCCGATACCTATTTCGTACGAGTATTTAATGAACAAGGTAGAGATAACCAATTGAAACTCTAGTCCATTCTGAGTTGCATGGTTCAAATCCTATCTCAGTAGCCGTACCCGTGGCCGTTGGTGACGAAAGTAAGAATACATTATTTTGTCGCCACCCCAACTCCTCCTTCGGATGTCGTAAAAGTCGACTAAGGGATCGAAGTGTCACTGACTGTGACTATGATTTGATAAAAGATTGATGATGGGCAATTGAGCAGCAGCGTCATCATAGTGGACACATTACTGCCACCAATAAATATAGTACGTTTAGACCACATTTCTGAGTGACAGCTATGTTTCGAATTCAGTCGAGGTCACGCCGATTTCACGCCGATCACGCCGCCGCCGCCGGTCAAAAAACCATCGGACGCCGCCGCCGACGATTTTCTGATCGGCGCAC
The DNA here is from genome assembly GCA_025490895.1 of Thaumatotibia leucotreta. Taxonomy (NCBI): domain Eukaryota; kingdom Metazoa; phylum Arthropoda; class Insecta; order Lepidoptera; family Tortricidae; genus Thaumatotibia; species Thaumatotibia leucotreta. The sequence continues at coordinate 58,204 of JALPQI010001848.1, forward strand.
ACCTCTACCGTGTCGGGGCGTTCCGGGTGACGGAAGTCAGAATACATTACTGCAATCGCCAATCCCCTTGCCCAGCGTGGCGATTGTAGGCATTTACCTCCTAATGTAATTCCGTACCAAGTGTATAGAAGAAGCCATCGAGCGGAACAAGGGCTCTAAAGTTTTTGCAAGGGATCTGTCTGTTGGGCAAAGCCAGCTCGCCAAATTAAAGACTGAGGATGGTAGAATCGTCACATCCAGATCTGAGCTGCTGAGTGAGATAGAGGGTTTTTATGGACAGCTGTACACGTCAACTAGCAGACCCGAAGTTGATCTAGCGGAAGACCTCAGAGCTAGACTGACCCGACACTATACAGAAGATATCCCGGACATCAGCCTGTGCGAGATTAGAATGGCTCTTGAACAGCTCAAAAATAACAAGGCGCCTGGGGAGGACGGAATTACAGCTGAGCTTCTGAAGGCGGGTGGTAAACCGATCCTTACGGCCCTTCAGAAGTTGTTCAATTCCGTCTTACTGGAAGGGAGAACGCCAAAGGCATGGAACAGAGGTGTGGTGGTACTGTTCTTCAAAAAAAGTGACAACGCTTTATTGAAGAACTACCGACCCATCTCACTTCTGAGCCATGTCTATAAGCTGTTTTCAAGAGTCATTACGAATCGTCTTGCACGCAGGCTTGATGACTTCCAGCCTCCCGAACAAGCCGGTTTCCGAAGAGGCTTTAGTACCGTAGACCACATCCATACGCTTCGCCAGGTTATACAGAAGACCGAAGAATATAACCTGCCCCTCTGTTTAGCGTTTGTGGACTACGAGAAAGCCTTCGATTCGATCGAAACATGGGCAGTACTACAGTCTCTCCAACGGTGCCAAGTCGACTACCGCTATATCGAGGTGTTGAAGTGTTTATACGAGAGCGCCACAATGTCAGTCCGACTCCAAGACCAGAGCTCGAAACCTATTCTGCTGCAGCGGGGAGTTAGGCAAGGAGATGTCATCTCCCCTAAGCTGTTTACCGCTGCACTGGAGGATGTCTTTAAGACTCTGGACTGGAGAAGGCTGGGTATCAACATAAACGGCGAGTACCTCACTCACCTTCGATTCGCTGACGATATAGTAGTCTTGGCTGAGACCTTGGAGGACTTAAGTACTATGCTCGTTGACCTCAGTAAAGCCTCCGACCGAGTTGGTCTTAGGATGAACATGGATAAGACGAAAATCATGTCGAATTCCCATGTAGCACCAACTCCCGTAATAATCGGAGACTTTACACTCGAAGTTGTAGACGAATATATATACCTAGGGCAAACTATTCAGTTAGGTAGGTCCAACTTCGAGAAAGAGGTCAATCGTCGAATCCGACTCGGTTGGGCAGCGTTCGGGAAGCTACGACACATATTTTCGTCCAATATTCCGCAGTGTTTGAAGACGAAAGTCTTTAATCAGTGTGTGTTGCCAGTGATGACATACGGTACTGAAACGTGGCCGCTTACAATGGGCCTCATATCATAAGAAGGCTCAAAGTCACCCAAAGGGCAATGGAGAGGGCTATGCTAGGAGTCTCTCTGCGTGATCGGATTAAAAATGAGACCATCCGCAGCAGAACCAAAGTAACCGAAATAGCTCTCCGAATCGCTAAACTGAAGTGGCAGTGGGCGGGGCATATTGCGCGTAGAACCGATGGCCGTTGGGGCGGGAAGGTTATTGAGTGGCGGCCACGTACCGGAAGGCGTAGCGTGGGTAGGCCCCCCACAAGGTGGACCGATGACCTGGTGAAGGTCGCAGGAGTCCGCTGGATGCGGGTGGCGCAGGACCGGTCATTGTGGCAATCTTTGGGGGAGGCCTATGTTCAGCAGTGGACGTCTTTCGGCTGATATGATGATGATGATGATGATGACCTCCTAATGCGTCTATACGCATAGTTAATAGGAGAGGTCTGCGTCCAGCAGTGGACTATCAAAGGCTGATGATGATGAAGCCGTACCACGAGCTACCGTGGCTTTATTAACGCGCGTTTACTTTCTATCCATCCTTCTCGTACTCACATATTCGCGCGAGCGAGCCAGATAGAAATAAAACACGCGTTAATAACGCCGCGCAATCTCATGTACGGCTACAGACATTGGTGAAATAAATATTTTCAATTAAAATATTAATATATTTTTTATCTTGTTTTATCCTGTCATCGAAAAATAAACTATAAAATCGAAGCTAGCTGCTGCTGGGTCAAAATTCATTCGTTATCTTGTTTCATTCGACTCTGTCACGTTTTTAGTTATTGGTTCCACTCGGTATATGAAAAAAAAATCCGTTGGAGTTGTATTCCTTTTTCACGCTAGATTTTAATCCATAAATGAGAAATTGAAAACAAAACATCAGCTCATACAAAAATTACAACTGCGTCACGTTTTTCAGGGACACAAAATAAGACAACGAAAAGAATTTTGAACCTGCTGCTGCTGTAGGATTTTCCAATGGCACGCGAGCGAGTAAGCTAATGAGCTATCGGCTAAACCTATACCTACCTAGAAATGACCAAAAGATAAGAGCTCGCGTATGCGACATTTATATAGCTCATACATGTAGGCTTAGCGCAGGATGAGTGCGGCAATAATTATGTCGCCGCGAGATAGACTATTCATCCCTCTTTAGTTCATATACTTAGTAAAAGATGGAAAATCTATCCCGCAGCGACATACTGAAATACTAATCATGTGCTAAGCATACTGAGCGATTAAGTATAAACATCGCCGTGTCTCTTTTATTTAAGTACACGGGCGCGCTATTCTATCATTCCTTTTTATATCGATAGCTCATAGTTTACTCGCTCGCGGTGGTACCAGTGCCTAATATGTACGCGTACATAATACCTACGTACAATACACATAATGACTGGCAAGTCGAATCAGCATCTTTTTTGGAACTGTCAAAACGATCACCACTATGGAATTTTATATGAAATACTTACTCAAAAGTGACGTAACGTTTGAGTACTGCCAAATGACCTACTCTTTTACGTTCTTTTCAATTTATTAAATAGAATATTTGTACAAAAATTACTGCAAAACACGTCTTAGTAATAATTTCTTCGTGTACTATGTCGTGCATAATGTTAAATCATTTATTTTAACTACAGTCATCATCCCTATTGGTAGAGTTGGGCAAAAAGTATTATAATATTCCTTCCCATTACTTTTGTATGTGTACTTTATTACAGAGTACACATACAAAAGTAATCGGAAGTAATATTATATTACTTTTTGCCCAACTCTGCCTACGATAGAAATATAAACATATTGGTACTTGTATAGTGTGAGAGTCGTGATAAGGACCTGGCCGGATCCTGATGAATTCTCTTACCGGATTAGCCCCTACAATATGAGCACAATTTCACACGAGAGGGTCACGGTGACAAATACCGGGACGAATATATCGCAATTGATCACTCTTCCACGCGGTCGTCCGGTTTTCATATTTCTATAAAAAAGGGAATTTATAGGACACATTCTGATGAGTTAAATTAAAATATGCAGTGGTGCTGTTTGGTGCTGATGCACTTTGGTTATTTATAATGTTTGAATGATAGCCTATATATTCAGCCTCCGTAGCCTAGTTGGTAGTGACCCTGCCTACGAAGCTGAGGGTTCCGGGTTCGAATCCCGGCGAGGGCATTATTTGTGTATTTATTTATCACAAATATTTGTTCCTTGGTCATGGCTGTCTTTAAGTATCTATATGTATCTATCTATTAAATATATCGTCGCCGGGTACCAGGCGACGATATATTTAATAGATAGATACATATACATCACAAGCCTCAATTAAGGCTTACCGTGGGGCTAGGTCGACTTGTGTAAGATGTCCCAAGATATTTATTTATTATTTATTTATATTGTTCTACGCACGACGAGTGTAACAAAATGAGTAGGCATCCATTTAAGGCGATGTTCAGTATAGTGCTTCTTTAGGGAAAGGAAGAAAATAATAATAGACAATTTTTATGATAGGTATATTGAATTGGGGAGTTGTCATCGCAGCGACTTCCTCATACTTCATCCTAATTAAAAATATTAGGTAGAATTCGAAGATTTTTCAGAAAATTCTTTTCAGTAGGTATATACAGTGTGATACCATGACCCGGGCTTTTAAGAAAATAGGTAATAATACACATTACTAGCAATCGTTTTCAAGTATTAACAGTTGACAATTATTTATATTAACTGAATAATTAATTTTATTACTTTCGAACAATCAGTGCAACGGGTATATTGCTTGGTTGTCGAACGCTTCGAGTGACTGCGATCTGTCATACGAGTAGTAATTAGCACATTAATTAAATTAATTTAATTTGTAGTACATACAAACTTAATTACTTTTAAAATTTGAATTTTCAATCTAATAATGCTCACAGTTTGAGTAAAAATCCTCATTTCTCGGTTTCAATAAAGACCTGCATGATAGTAGCACACCATTTAAAATGTCAAAAAATACTCAAAAATATGTCCCAGTGCATTTTAATTCCGTGTAATAAAAACTTCATAACATATTTATATAGGATTCTTTCGTTACATATTTTTGCACTTGACTGTACGAAATTTATTTTATAGTGAATACTCAAAGGCTGTTTTCGCCTCTAACTACGCACGCTGCTTGATCACATCAAAGAAAACTCGGCCTCAGTTACCTTTCAACCGAATTAAAGTCCGCAAATGGAATTTGCCGTTACAGAAAAATCCTTTCAAGTTCGCGACGAATTTGGACGAAACGTTGGGTAGGTACAGTCGGTAAAAGTGTAGATTTGCGAATGGACGAGTTTGACGCTGATGGTGATGACCGGGTGGGGGTTGTTCCGAACGCTAACCAAGTTGAAGTGTCAGGTGAACCTAAGTCGCGCTATCAAAAAAATTTCGTAGATATCACTGTTATATAGGCACTGGTCTCACCGCGAGCTACTAAGCCATAAACTATCGGCTATAAACACGGACGAAAGATACGCACTCCCAGGTAAATAAATGAAACACGGCAATACTCGCCCAGCTACCAGCTATCATCACCGGGCGAGTACCTATCGCCGTGTCTCTTTTTTACACGGGAGTGCGTATCTTTTGTTTATAGCGCATAGTTCATAGCTTAGTATTAGTAGCTTGCGGTGAGACCAGTGCCTTGCGCCTTGATTGGCTTTTGGATTATATACATCATTGGCCAGTATGTCCTTTTAATTCGCACGAAATCTTTCGCTGCAGTATTCGCCGAGTAAATGGACAAATTTAGAAATAATAATAAATAAAAATAAAATTGATTTATTTCAGATCACACAACCCATAGTACATAAAACACAATACAAAATTTATTAACAACTATAAATTACTAACTATAAAGCTTTCAAAGTAACAGCACCAACAATATTATCCTCTAAAAAATTTGGTGGTTGACATTTGATGGTGTGGCTCTGTGGCTAGTTTGTTTGTAGTAAAACAATTGAATTTGTTGCCTTTTTTACTGCCAAAGGTTGTTAGAAAGAGATATTACACTTAATTACGTATGTCACAGCCGTCACAGGTCACTCCCGCTGTGGAATGGAAGTCCATTATTGCGGTGGCATGGCGTGAAGAACTTGATAACTCGAGATAAAAAGTAAAACAAATTTGAACTTCAATTTATCTTTTTTTTTCCCCAAAATATCTTGAATTATCAAGTGCTTCTCGCCATGCACTGATATTTATTTGACTATTCTATGCAGATGGGAGTACCCACTGAAAACCTTTGCAGCGTCGCTCGCAATCTAGCTAGAAATTTGACTCTATATTGTGTAATAGAGCTTAATCCTAACATAAACCCTTATGACATTTCGTCGGGGATAGTACAATACCGCTTAACCACCAAAGCAGATAGTGTTCAAATATCAATTGACACTCAAATTGACTCTAATTGAATTTGTTAGTTACGCGGTACTGCATTATCCCCGACGATTTATAGTTTTATGGGATCCCAGCTCAAGTTATGCTTGTTTTCCCGCGTTCGCGTCACATCTGTAACTCGACCAAAGTTGACGGTGGAAGCAAATGTTTACCTCCGGTGAAATCCTTTAAAACGACATTGGACAGATGGCCGTATGCAGCGACCGGCTGCTGATGAAATGTCACGATGAGTGCAAAGCCAGTAAGACCGAAAGGATTAATTAGACCCACTGACGCAGAATAACACTGTACACTTACAGTGTTATTCTGCGAAAAGTCGTAGTAGGACAGAAATCAAATAAATTTACTGAATTTAATTTTATTTAACTTCGTTAAATGGAAAATATTTTCTTGAAATCTATGGAAAATGTAAACTTTCTCCATTCATGAATTTTATCAAACTTATTGGTTAAAAACTCATGAATCTCATGATTGCAAAATCCTAGTAAGTATTTTTTTTTCTCTTTATAGGTTTACCAACGACTATTCACACTCAAATAATACATTGAGTTACATATATTAAAACATTCGACACCCTGTGCTTAGTGTAATGGCCACTTATGGGCAAACACCGCATGCTTACAAAACAAAACACAATTATTACCTTAAATTGTTATGTATGTCAGTAGGTAGTTTAGCTTTTAAAAATACGCTTGTTTGAGGCCAGTGCCTTCATGCGTAAGAAAGCAATTAAATCTTCGTAGACTTTCAAAATACATTGTAAAAAGAAGGTAATAAGATAATAGTACATTACTGCAGACGCCGGGAAAGATGAGCTTATCGGCTGAGTAGGTATGGACGGCCGAACGTAGTGAGACTAGTGAGGCCCGACAGTGATACGAAGCCGGTAAGCCCATTTCACGGCGAGGGATGTAGGTACATATTATAGTGCTTTTCTCAAACATATGCAATGAAATAAAAAAATACGACAATCAAAAAAACAGAATTTAGCTGTTTAGCCTGTTCGCCAAAACCGACGCCATGTTTTAAAAAAATATTACTAAGGTACCGGCCTAAGCCGTCAAATTCGTATGAAAATCCTTAACTATTATCTCGAGGTCATCCGCCTGCAGCGTCATACTTTAAAGCCTATTATGACGAACATAACGAAAACATTTCATTGCATGTTCGAAAAAAAAAAAAATTACATTTTAGTTGCTTATTTTAATCAACGTGATAATGTAATGTGCCTTAAAACAAATCAGTGAAAATCAACAATACTTTTAAACTAGGCGGCATCTATGTACCTACGGCATAATGCGAGCAATTTTATTATGCCACGAGTCGCGCGAAAAATAAGGAACACAGCAAAAACAACAACTAATTTCACTAATTTTAAAACCATCGAGCTTCAAAATCGTGTTGGATCTTATATATTAACAATTTTATTTGAATTACGAAATGACTTCAAAATGGTCTGTTATTTGGGTTCATTAGCTTGATACGGACTCAGAAATCTTTAACTGTCAGTCACAACTGCCAAAGTGACTTGACGTTGACGTGACGTATCGTAAATGTTTACGAAGGAATACGTGCGGTCTAGTTTTCGTGGTGCGAAGGACTTTTTTCACTAAATTTATCTTTAATCGAAATTTGTGACTTAACAAGGCGAATAATGCTTCATAATTAATATCCTGAGTTCGGGAGGTAACAGGTCAGTGGCTTATTTTAGTGTTCAAAGCTAGATTTGTAAGGGAACGTTTTATGTAATGAATTCGGTGGTGGACTGTTACTTTGGTAGGGATGGATTGAATTAATTGTGATTATTTATTTACCGAACGATACTTTCGCTTTACATAAGTATATTTAAAGCTAAGTATAAATACGATAAATGTACATTTTATACTAGTTGAAAATGTGGTGAACGTCCACGTCCCAATTTTATCGGCAAATCGTGTCGAAGAAATATATTAAATTTATTAAAGTTTGTAGTGTAAAATATTTGATATTTTCTACAAATTTAATGACAGTCAGTAATCAACTGCTTCGAAAAAAAACTATTGCTGCAAATTCTATACATCGTTTCTTATGAAAGCTATTAAATACCTATGCATTTTCTCTGATTTATAAACATGAAAAAAATATTTTTTCAAAACTCACCTATTTGTTAAGATGAACCAAATCAATATAATTCTAACAACAAATTATTTAACCTAAGAAAGTGTTTTACTTACATTCTTGTAAAAAAAATACACTGCAGCTGATAAAATAATACACTGCTGTTTCTTTCTGCCAAGAGGAGATTTTCATGAAAGTTTATCAATGTGAAAGCTCAAGAAATCAATTTGTGAGTATGGAGGCTCATTTATTATTTTTCTCCCTAAAAACATTTTTTTTTAAATCATATTATAGGCCCCATCTGTGCAAGGAGTCCGTAGCATATGCTAATTCTGCTGAAAAGTGAACCCGCCTCTGGTTCACCTAATTTGGGATTGGTTGGTTTAGATCAAGCCGCCTGGAATATTAAAAAAATTACTTTTTGACAGGCTACTTTGATTTTATGTGGTGTAACAAAAAATTATACGAACTAAATGGTGCTTATATGATACAAATTTTATTAGTAGTATTAGGTAAGGTAATGTAAAAAATCTACACTTGCTTTTTCCTATTTTTTACAGTAAAGTTTTGTCTTTATTAATAAATTCACTATAAGAAGGCATATCTGTGGGTTCCGTAGATATAATTGTTTTGAAATATTCAAACATTGGCATTAGCTTCTGGAGTTGAAGGGACGTCATTTATTACTTGTATAACTTGATTTATCTTTGCCATTGAAGCAAAACAACTAGATGGGCACCAGAAAAGTCATTCGGGACAACACCAGTGTTGGCAGCTCTGGGGTGTAGAGAAAATGTAGACCGCTTTCTGCACAGCGGCTTGTGACGCCCAGTGTGTTGTTGTTGAGTGTCTGTTTTATTATTATTCATTTTATTGCAACATTCCTAACTACAAATGTATTTCATAGTCCTATTCCAATTTAACCTTTTCGCCGTCACATCAGAAAAGAAATAGCTTGCCACCAACGCCAAGCAGTTGCAAGGAAACAACTGTCAACTTTAAATTGTCAAATGAAGGTTCATTTCATTTTTAATTTTGCAACTTGATGTCAAATCGTTGGCGTGTGAGGCACGAAATATTCTGACTTCATTCATATCAAGTCATTAGCGGCGACAGGGTTACCGTTTCTACCATTGGAGCTATGATACTCTATTAGAATTGGGTCAATTTATGGTTTATAGAGACAAAATAGCCTACGACATTATTACCTATTGTGTGTAAATTATCCATTACACTTTCTGCTCTGTTAACAACATAAATTGTTACCGAAAACGCGAATCGATCATTAACTTGATTCATAACACTTTCGGTCTTGATGAATTCACTAGTGGAACTTGAACTATGAATTAATATTTTATTACATATTTCCTATTTATTGGAAACTGCTTAGGCTGCATTTCCAAGGTTTACTAATATGAACTGAACTTTCGTAACTGTACGATGGTGAGCCTTCTTAATTTAAACTTTCACGATCGCTCATGATCCCTTGTCCTCCTGACGTCAGGATATAATTAAACGTAAGTTTACGCGATTAAGACCCGTTTGTCTTTAAAATATGAGCCTTATTAGGTACAAAAGGCTTAAGGTCAATCGATGGTCAACTAACAGTGTGGGCGGTGGTACCTTACCTACCTACAATTTATTACCTCAATTCCTGAAAAAATACCTACCAATATGATAGATATATTTTAATTATGATAAAATAATAAACCCATGATAACATCGACCGCGAAAGCTTAGAGTACGGGTTCGATTCCCGCGTTGGTCTCCAATGGAACAGTTTTTTTTTTTCATGTGAAACATCTGTTACAGATATGCTTATGGAAACATATGTATTTCTATCTAGAGGTAACAGAAATGTATCTCTTTGCATACTCGATGAGCAATCTACGCGATCACTCGGTATCTCGGTAATCAAGTGGAATGTACTATAGTACAGAGGTTCTCAAACTGCGCTGCGCCCTGCCAAACTACGTTTGTCATGTTACATGTATGTATGAATTTACAAGCAGGATAGATAGAAGAGTACAAAGCAGTAGAATAGTTAATGTCAGACAAGTCTTCTGCCAGTTGCACCTACTGCTGCTAATTTGTACCTGTATCCGCCTGACGACGCTTGTTGCGGATTTTCCGTCGTGTTCTTTATTTGTATCGCAATTCATTTAATTCTATAAATAGTTTCTTAAAATCCATTTGTAACATTTACATACAACAATGTTCATGTATCATAAGAATCACAGTACTGTGTTTTTTTCTTTTTACCAAACCATCTTAAGTGGAATTTCAATTACTTGCATTCTCCCCGGTCCCCGGGTGACCTTACCAAAGGTATAAATTTGCAAAAGCAGCGCTGAATGAAAAAGTTTGAGAACCTCTGCTATAGTAAATAAGTTGATAGGTATTAATTATCGAATGCTGCGCGTACGCCGGTACAGTCCGCGTCACACGTGCCGCCGCGGTACACGCGTCGCGAAAACGCTTTAATGTTGTGATAAAAACTTGTTAATGTGAACGTTTCCTGCTTGCATAGTGAGTGGTTTTTATTTTGGTGATATGAGAATTATTATCATTGTGTACTGGCTTTAGTAGGTAAATTTTTAGTTTTTGGTTCGTTTGTGTTGTTTTTTATTTAGGTGCTGTAAACGTGAAATACATAGATTAACATACACAGGGTGTAAGGCGCATAGTAGTACGAGTAAGCCGTTTAAGAGCATATTCATTATGTTATTCTGTCCTACTACCGCCAGCTTAGAAATTCGTAAGTATACCTATTTCGAGGATTTGCCTCTGTCAGTCCTACGAAGGCTTCATTAGACTGACAGAGACAAAGAAAATGCTCGAAATTTGCGGATTTTGAAGTTCGCGGTAGGGTCGCTGATTAGAAAAAAAGGGAATAGAAAAAAGGAAAATATTCGTCCGAATGTCCCGTTTATTCGAATATGTTTTTCTTCAGTTTTCTCTAATCAATATAGAACCTTGCCTGTATTTTTTACCCTTTTTTATGCAGATTGTTGTCTGCTATCTCTCCCGTTTTATGTGGAAAAGATCTCTTTTTAGCGGTAATTCCTTGTATTGTTTGTGTAATTTTGCAGTAGATACTTATTCTTGTCTTTTTTATGTCATTATGAGGAGTGAGTTTTACCGCTAGTCGAATAAATAAAAACGTTGCGTAGGTGCGAATCTCATTTCAAACGGTATTTTTGGTAATCAATGCGATACTATTTCCTAAAATATTTAAATTACATCGACTTTATTGACAACGATATGATCTGCAATATTTTCGCCGAAAACATCATTAAAAATGTATAAAACGAGCCAAAGTTGAATAGACCCGACTTTTAAGAACCGTTCAAGTATGAACTGTTGAATACAATACTTTCTCTGTGATAGCTAAAAATAAATTGTATTTAAACCGTGAGCCTTTTTTGTAAAACTTCCCACTTTGTTGCTCATCATAAAGATGGTTTTTTTTTTGCATATATATTTATGTGACTTACCTTTCTCGGCATCCTTATGATAAGCGAGAAAGTGGGACTTTTTACTAAAAAAGCTCACATTTATTCTCCATGTTCAAATGCCTGTCGTTTTCTTCGATCAGATATAAACAATTTCAACAAAGTGATAGTGATAAAAACTATAGATAACGTCAAAATGTATACTTTTATTAACATCACTGTCAGTCATTTAATTTGCCAGGATAGAAATAGAATCAAACATATTTAACCCTTTATAGGGCACCGGTCTCAAAAATTACCACCCTATAGCACTATATTTTTGTGTAGTATAGAATTTTTCGTACTATAGGTATGGGCTTGTCCATTAATCACGTCATACTGTATAGGGGGAGGGGGGGTCAACAAAAAAATCATCAATTATCACCATAGTTCATCGGACAAATCACTTGTAATTTTTTGTTACCTTCTGCTGAACACTGAACAGCATACTTTTTTTAAAACACTTTTAAAATAACCAAATAATAATGGTGTTGAGGCTGGAATCCAGCATTTTTTGGGGTCTTGCCCGTTAAAGGGTTAAATAAATCCAGTAGCCGTACCATGAGGAAGTAAGTAAGGTTTATATTAGCGTTAACTTGATACGTACGTACCTACCATCGTTACGTGAAAGTCTATCACGCTCAAACTAATTTATTAGAGCAAACGTGATGGACTACTTATTTATTTATAGTATATATATAGTTGGCTATTATCTACGTTAATAGCCAACTCTTGATACGGCTACTGGACTAGAAGAAAACATATTTACATAAGTTCAGGTGTACGTAAGTAGCAGATGCCACAGCTGTTAGTTATGAAACTGAAAATATTATTACACTTTATTTTTTGTTATCTTGGTAGCTATAAAAACTCTTTCATATAATGATATTGTAAATGTGCAAATGTTATTCTTTCAGTGTTGCAGCTGTTGTTTTCTTTACTTCATTAATGAATTACTAGAATCTAAAAATCTTTTATTTAGAGAAGTTATACATCAGTAGCCGTACCATTAGTTGCAAAGTAAAGGATACGTTGGGTTTTACTCGAAACATAATGCATTATATCCCGCTCGCACTGACATATTGAAGCAAGCGCGTAGGCCTGCTTTACGTATCGAGTAAAACCTAACGTTACCGATACTTGCAAAGTCATTCTACGGCTACCTACAGGTCAGGGCTTCCCCGAGTGTTACGGGATTATGCTAGGGACAGTAGGGACATCATGCCCGCATCATGCATGCATTCCCGCGATCCCATTAGTATTCTTTTTAGGGTTCCGTAGCCAAAATGGCAAAAACGGAACCCTTATAGATTCGTCATGTCCGTCTGTCCGTCTGTCACAGCCGATTTTTATTTTCATCCTTAAGGTGCGTTCAAACTAAAAGAGCATTCGCTGTTCTAACCTCCCACTCTACGAAATTCGATCGGTACACAAAACGTGATTGGTTGATTTCGTAGAGCGGGGGATAGAACAGCAAATGCTCTTTTGGTCTGAACGCACCTTTAGGTACGTCTTGAATTTTGCTTATTATTTTGTGTCGAGCATTGATGTATCAATAATTTGACGTTACTTATTGGCCAGGTCCACAAAAAAATACCAAAAAAAATTACTAAGCGCGTCACAGTTAAAAAAAGTTTGGGAAGCTCTGCATCAGAAAATATACAATAATTATTTGTATGATTTAGATTTTCGCGGTAAGCCTTTAGTTGTAAGCATCTCACGGTTTTTGATGTTTGTGTACTGAAAAAATATGATCCGAAATGATAATCATGAATTAAAGTTATCTTGATAAAGATAGCGAATATATTTGTGATGTTTACATTTTGTTAGTCATCGACGTGATAATGAAATGATGTAAACGCGACATGTTAGTTTAGTCGGGCTATTTCCGTAACTCGACATCCATCGTGCCTTTTTTGCATGATAGCGAGATGCCCTATTCCAACCATTCAAGCTCATCCACGAAACTATCATCTGTTTGAGGTTGCTAAATGCCTCCTTTAGTGTGCTTGGAGTCCCTAAGTACCTACTCCAGTCCCCAGTTGATCCTGTTCACATTCTAGAATAATACGTTTTGTTATTTTCTCCTCTTTCATGCTCTGCACATTGGGCTGTCCGTTTTGCCCATATTGTGCAGGTGTTTATTTAGTGGATTATGTCATGCGAAATGTTGCTGTTTAACATAGTACCTAGCGGCTATTTTGAGCAGCGAAGGGCAACGGAAAGCGGTCAGCTTTTGTCAGAGCGTCATTTGGCAGAAGGAATTCTCAGAAAAAACCTGCTCTCAACCACACCATTCGTCATAGACAAGGCATTCATTCTCGCACCCTAGTAGCTGAAGTTGCTGAAAGAGCCACGCCTAGCCGAGATGCTATTTTGCAATCTTATACGATAAGCGATAAGTCACGTGAACATAATAATCTATGGAAATGGTGTGTGACTGCTCCAACGTTTCAACCGCCGTGACTTCGGTGGCAACCTTACCTTATCACATGAATTCCGTGAGAGATGCAAGAACTTTTGGATATGTTGGTAGACGTAGTTGACAACTACCAAGATATCCAAAAAAATTTGGATACCCACGGAAATCGGGTAATAATGTTGCCACCGAAGTCACGGGGATTGACATGCTCGGAGAAATGCCCTTATCATAAACAAAATTGAGCCAAAAAATTCACGTTTGTTAAACATATTTAAGCATCTATTTTATTCTACTTTTAGTATTTGGTGTTATAGTGTTTAGGTGCAAGAGAAATATAATATCTGTGAAAATTTAAACTGTCTAATTATCACGGTTTACGAGATACAGCCTGGTGAGACAGACAACGGAGCCTTAGGAATAGAATAGGGTCCCGTTTTACCCTTTGATTAACCTAGGAATAAATATTTGTGATAAATAAATACACAAATTATGGGGTCGCCGGGATTCGAACCCTGAACTTCCAGCTTCGTACGCAATGTCACAACCAACTGAACCAACTAGGTTACGGGGGCTGACAATTCAATAGTTCGATAAGTGAAATAAATGGTAATAAAAATGTTACAATCAATTACATAAAATTACTCCATGAAACATTGTACCTGGACATGTTATGGCATTTGCGTCAATGCTGACGCAATTAATAATTTTATGCGATAAGTCTGTCCTTATAAAACCTATCCATACTTATTTCTCATATCGAGGAAACAATTTTCTACCACCAAAGTGCACGTTCTTGCAGTAAACAGCTGTAAACTTCATTATAATAAATCGTTTCCATGTACAATGGTACAATAATAAAAGAGCTGACTACAAATAAAGGTATTTACTGACAAAAAAATTAGCGTCCTCACTTTGATACAAGTAGGATAAAAAATATCAAATTCAAAATTTTACGTTAAAACGCATCAAAATAGCATTAATGTACGTAAATAAAAAAAATAAAACATATTACGTCAAGGTTTGGACCACCCTGTATATACATATATGTTTATGCTATTGTTGCTAGAGCTGACTTAAACATTGCCTACGATCTCCTAATTTCTGGTTTATGGTGATCTATCGTTTGGTGGGTTTATAGAAAAAAGTGGCAGACTTACTTGCACATTTTTTCACCTAGGAATTGAAATTTTCGGGGTTAAGCTTTTCTGTTGAATCACGAACAAACAATAGTACATTGTGCATCAAGGGAGGTAAGTACGGAATTACTAACGAGAGTGTTAGAGGCCCGACGCCGTTGGGCGGAGGGCTTTTATGACTCGAGTTAGTATTCCGCTTACCTACCGTGATGCATACAATGTTTTTCATCACACTTGCCGGCAAAAAAATAAGTTTTAAGCTTTTCTATTACTCCCGCTACGCGCGCAAGCAATGGCGCGCTTAGACAGCAAGTGTGATGAAAAAAACAATAAAAATACGCAGGAAGTTCTACTTTAAATTAAAGTTTCGCAAACACATGCATCACACAATCCAGTTGTTACGTGAGGACTTCCTGGTATTGACAGAAACAGGTTCTGTCTGAGTGAGAAATAAGATCTAGATTACTTAAGTTAAAAAAAAGTTAAGTGCGAGTCGCTTTTTGTTTGTCTGAGAGCATTTTAATTGGCCATAGTTTTGCACAAAGCGACCAAATCAACATTTTTGTCAATCTTAGCTTTAATATTATAATGTGTTTGGCCTGGTCTGGAAGTTGGTCGTTTTCTGCATAGATAACTACATGTATGGTCAATTGTCGATCGCTACACTAGGTTAGAATTAAATGAAGGGTCCACGGAAAAAACATGTCCAGTGCTTAAAAAAATCAGGACAAATGCACACCTTATTCTGTTAAACGTTAAGGTGGTTTTTCCTTCTGTAATTTGACTTGATTAGAATTGACTAGACATGTTCTTTCCGTGGACCCTTCAAATTGTTTTTTGTAATATTTTAGACATCGTGACAATAATATGTTGACATATGAACTTTGATATTTTGTATAACTTTCATAAGCGATAGCGATATAACTGATATAAGCGTAATTTCCCTTCAATGTCACTACTTGTTGTGTATTTACTTTCATACCCGTATAATAATAAGATAAGATAATAATTAGCGGAAATCATTG
This sequence comes from Thaumatotibia leucotreta, assembly GCA_025490895.1. Lineage (NCBI taxonomy): Eukaryota > Metazoa > Arthropoda > Insecta > Lepidoptera > Tortricidae > Thaumatotibia > Thaumatotibia leucotreta. The sequence goes on from JALPQI010001848.1 coordinate 74,294, forward strand.
CTGATTCATGCATATTTCTTCATTGAAGGTCCCCGATGAGCTTTTATCAAACGTTAGCTTATCTGTTAGATCATTTATTGTTTCATATCGATTATAAATAAGTCGCTCTTTTACATTACATTCTAAGTACATTTTATAGTTTATGTACTATACGTTAAATAACATGTATCATTGAATGGAGAATCGAAATACGAGTTTGTTATTAGAGAGAAAGAAAATATATCTCACTGACAAATGGCAACATCGTAAAAAAATATAAGTACAACGGCTTCTAGTAAATAAAGTGGATCAAATATTAACAATATTGATTTTGATACAGCTCTTTGATTTGCGTTTTGATAAGCCCTAATTTGGTATTTTAAACGAAATATGTAAATGTATAAACATTTTAAAGAATGAATTTGACTTTCGTTACGAACAAATTTTAATATGTTTTACAAATTAAACTTTACTTTATAAATGGTCTCTTATATTTTGCATGTAATTGTAGGTACAGTCGAGGAATTTAATTTCTTACCCATTTCGTACCTTGTCACAGTGACAATCAATATGAAAGCTGCTAAGACTGTCATATTATAGCTACTATGACAAGGTACGAAATGGGTAGGAAATTACATTCCTCGACCGTACGTAGAAACTTTATTGAAAAAAAAAAGTCAAGAAACACCGTTACAGAGGACATAATTGAACAACTTAAAGATGAAAATAACTTAAGGATCAAAGGATTTCTTCCAGTTAACTTTCGAGTAAATGATTGAAAAATAATTAGATATCCATAAAGGCAATACGAGAAATGAACAGCAAGTGCACACAGCTACATTATGTTTGTGTTTTGTATTTCACGCATTCCATAGTGAAGTGGCTAACACGTGTGCTGTCGTTTAGTCTGGCAATATGTCATCATATATTTGACCAGCTGACGCTTCAATAACCCAAAAGTCGCTACACGTTGTACATCATTATGTATATTTAGCTATTTCAAGCAGCTTTAGTATATAGATAACCCCGGGATACTAAATTAAGGGCTTACCTAATCTCTTGAGGTGATTTGATACATTTTACACGTTCGAGTGAATATACTTTGTACAGCCAAATACACGTAAGTGTCTTTTGAGCCCTCGCCATCTTGCGCATTTTTAGTGGAAGTAATTTATTTTCATGGCGATAATGCTATTTGTTGTCAGACCTTGGAAGTTATGTTACCGATGTGAATAAACCGAAAATACCCCCACAACGTCGTAACAGATGTGCTTACCATAGAAAAAATCAACTGCGAAAGTCTCTGGTTGTCCCGTGTTTTGAACCCGCGATATGTTTAATTTGTAAAACATATTTGTTAAGTCAAATTCAATCTTTATAATTTTGATGTCAGCCGTGTGGTGACGGCTGTAAGAATACATTTGTCACCACCCCAACTCCTCCTGCCGGTGTCGTAAGAGTCGACTAAGGGATTGAAGTGTCACTGACCATTATTTGATAAAAAATTGATGATGGGCAGCAGCGTCATCATAGTGGACACATTACTGCAATCGCCAATCTGCTTGCCCAGCGTGGCGATTATGGGCATTTACCTTTTATATAATGCGGCTATACGCATAGTTAATAGGAGAGGCCTACGTCCAGCAGTGGACTGATGAATTTTGATGTATTTACATGTTTCGTTTAAAATAAAATTATCATGCATACGTCATTTCGATTGTTTGCGAGTCATTGTGAGCATTTCTCTTGCCAATGTTGTTTCCTCTTGAAATCAGGTCTAACACAACGGTTATCTGTTCTGCTATGTCAACTCTCTCTGTCAATTGCCAGTATTATCACGATTCACGAACCTTCTTCGTGCAATATTGGTTTTGTAACGGTACACCCATTATCAAAAGTATCTTATCTACGCATATGGTATGGGGGGGTCAAAAGCGCCATGTAGATTATTTGCTTTTTTCATATGAATTAGTTTCTTCTACATTTCAATGCGGTTTATTTACATCGATACATTCTCACAGAACGATTTAGCCCACTTTTAACCAACTTGTCAATTCAGCCCGCGTTACCATTTTCCCTTGACCATTCGCATCCGGAATTCCCAAGAAAAGTGAGATAAGATTTGTATTGTATACTAAAGCCACATTAGAAGATAATTCATTATTCTTACCATGCTTTAACTGTTCAAATGCGAACACTATGGTTATGTCTGAATGGACAGAAGACTGTCTTAGCTTCTATAAGCTAGGGACATTCTGAATTCAAAAATACCTCGCGCATCTTAAAAAACCCAACACTTTTGTTTACTTGGATACAAATCTAATAAATAAGCGAATCGAATCCAAGCTTAAGGATTCACATCACACATCATCAGCCTATGATAGTCCACTGCTGGACGTAGGCTAGAGGAGGCAAATGCCCATAATCACCACGCTGGGCAAGCGGATTGGTGATCGCAGTAATGTGTCTACTATGATAACGCTGCTGCCCATCTTTTATCAAATAATGGTCAGTGACACTTCAATCCTTTAGTCAACTCTTACGACACCCGCAGGTGGAGTTGGGGTGGTGACAAATGTATTCTTACTGCCGTCACCACCCGGCTAACACTTTTGTTTACTTGGATACAAATCTAATAAGCGAAGCGATTCCAAGCTTAGGGATTATCTAGCTATTATTTTATTTTAGTTTGGCGAGTTTAGTACAACCATATCTTGCACAGAGGCGATAAAATGTATGAAACAAACGCGTCGGTTTTAACACAGTATAAGCTCGTATAGGTGCACGTGCGTCTTGTGCGAGTGAGATAAGACATGCTACGGTAACTGTGCGGTCACCGAGGCCGGGGGGCGCACTTTCGGTGGGAGGCAGGGTGTGTCCATACGTTAGAACTATTTTATTATACTGTGGTACCTAGAACAAAAGTTGTAGAATGAAGGCCTTAGTGCGCCGCACCGCACTGCGCACTAGGCGCAAAGCCTGCCTGCAGACATGACCTAAGTGGAAATCAGCTTTACACGACAAAGGGAAATACTAATAGATCCTAGCAACAAATGTCACTTTATTACTATTTTGTTTACAATAACAGGTACAACAACATTCTCCTCGTAGTGCGAATCACATGACAAATCTTAGGTTCACTAATGTTTAACCAAAACAATGTTAGCAAATATTTATTTTACAACAAACGTTTCACCAATGTAGTAAGTGGCAAAAATGTTATTCCGCAAACGTATCGTTTTACAAAAACTCAATTGACAAATAAGCATTAAGCAATTAATACATTAGAACAATGTATATATTAATAAATAAATCAATTGTATATTTTACATGTCACCTAAAACTACGTTTAACATATTTGTACATTCACCGAATACCTATCTCGACCATTTTCGATTTTGGGGAAAAGTTTTCTGGGTTACAATAAAAAAAAATAACCTCGAAGATTAAGGCGGGAGCAAAGCTCCCGCCTTAGTCTTCTAACCTAACCTATCCGAGTCGGATCTGCCCCGGAAGGTTTTGTTCGCTCGCTTCGCTCGCTCACTGCAGATTTTGGTCTAGATTGCGATGAATGTTATGTTAATTTTTTTTTAATTTGATGTCGAATATCTCGGCCATTTTTGATATTGGGGAAAAATTCACTGGGTTGCAACAAAAAAACCCACTTTGCTATACTCCAACCCATTTTAGCAAACATTTTTAGGCTAATGGTAAATTTATTAGTTTACTTTGTTGTTAAATATTCTTTTGCCAAAAATACCTCTTATAAAATGATATTTTATTTGTTAATTATTTGGCTAGGATAATAAATTGTCAAAGATGTTTTTGTAGAAAAAAGGATTTGCCGAAACATAATTTTGCCAGTAGTTGGTTGCCAAGTGTAAATTTGTTAAACAATTTTTGGTCAAACGACAGGATACCCAAATCTTAATCAATCTTTCTAATTAGTCACATGATGTTTATGTGTACATTATCTATTTTACTACCGCAAATTGGTAATTAAAGTAATCATACTGGCAATTATAATATATTACCACCAGAATCAATTTCTTCGCATGGTTGATCATAGGCTCCGTATTCAGGTCAAGGAACTTGGTGTTTATTACTTGATAGTTCATTAGACACGTAGTAAATGTTAAAAACATATTCTTTTTCGAGAAAAATCTGTTTACCCACACTACAGGATGTTGTAAACAATCTTTTCCATTCGTATAGTCACGGACACGTCCGAAATTATCTCTCTGTCTCGATTTGCTTGAGTATAATGAATACTTATCATTCATCCAACTTGTTATTTTTATTTTTTATTATTTATTGGGGTTTTCAACAGATAAACAGATACAGGCCAACAGTATTTACAGGCAGGATGAAAATGTTACGCATAGCCTTATTCTTAAGACAATTCCCACTACGAAATCTGCTAGTAGTTTTGGGATGGCATTGCGATCGGAACTAAAAATACAGAATTATTCTATTCTTATTCTAAAACTTAATACACATGCATATACTTATTCTACACCCAAAGGGCAATGGAGAGGGCTATGCTAGGAGTCTCTCTGCGTGATCGGATTAAAAATGAGACCATCCGCAGCAGAACCAAAGTAACCGAAATAGCTCTCCGAATCGCTAAACTGAAGTGGCAGTGGGCGGGGCACATTGCGCGTAGAACCGATGGCCGTTGGGGCGGGAAGGTTCTTGAGTGGCGGCCACGTACCGGAAGGCGTAGCGTGGGTAGGCCCCCCACAAGGTGGACTGATGACCTGGTGAAGGTCGCAGGAGTCCGCTGGATGCGGGTGGCGCAGGACCGGTCATTGTGGCAATCGTTGGGAGAGGCCTATGTTCAGCAGTGGACGTCTTTCGGCAGATATGATGATGATGATGATGATGATGATACTTATTCTAAACATTTTAAGCTAAACAGTATAAATTATAAAACTACTTAAGAAAAAAGGGCATAAGGGTAAGGGGTTTGGTACACAAAGAGGCTGAAGAGTAATAGTAAAATTAAAATTGTTCATTGTGATAGCAATATAAATTCGGTCGTTTCCGTGAAAACCCAAAGGAAAAGGAATATGAACTATACCTTTCGTCAGTAGACAGCAAAAAAAGCAAACCAAACTAAAGAATGCGGCTCCGCTGAAGCGGAGCGGAGCAGAGCTGAGGGAGCTCGGCCAATGAGAACGCATCACATTGTTTCGAATTCGAATTTGAAGAATGTAATTGGTCAATTTTGTACAGCACCGCTCCGCTCCGCGTCAGTGGAGCCGCACCCAAAAACTTGCATTATTCCATAATGACGCACTTTTAGAATACAATCTTAGTTTTATTACCAACTTAAAACCTTTAACCTTGAGTGCACATACAGTCAAGGAATTTAATTTCCTACCCATTTCGTACCTTGTCACAGTGACAATCAATATGAAAGCTGCTAGGACTGTCATATTATAGCTACTATGACAAGGTACGAAATGGGTAGGAAATTAAATTCCTCGACCGTACATTTATAGTTAAAATTAATAATATTCACATGTAATGTAAGTTATGTGTATATCTAAGTTAGATGACAATACTTTATAATGGTGTCGTGGAACTATTCCAAATATGGAGTCGAAAGGTAACCATAGGAAGTACGAGTAGAAAACGAAATAGAGTAACCTTATCAAGTTTGGGTTCATTGTACCTACTCGTCTTAATAAGAAAGATGCAATCACAGAAGAATGTAAACTCGGCGATAAAACTTGTCTCAAAAGTGTATCTAATTTTGGACAAAAAGATATTATTTAGAAAAAGAGATATGTTTTTGCTACGAAACAGTAATTTTACAAGATCTAAATAGTCGCTAACACCCCACTGCAAAAATGGCATTAAACCACTATAAACAATACTTATAACACGTATACTATAGTATGAATCAATTCAATTTAGTGCAATTATGGTAAACAGTTCATTAAACAGCTGAAGGGTAACCCCGAACGCCGGAACAGAATTTCACTTACTTCACTGTATCTGTTATTTTAAGTACACAATTAACCTCTTTATGTAATCAAAACATATTACCAGCATTATGCCTTTTTTGCGCCTGACGAAGCCGTTGCATTGTACCTATATGAAAAAAAAGATTATATAATGGACTAGATAATCGTGAAAGTATTTCAAATATAACTTTATCAAATTTGAAATATTTTACCCTTTCGCACTTTGCACCTTGTATTAAAATGCATACGCCAAAAAGTATATAGGTATATATTATTATACACCGTTGTCTGAATAATACAATTACGATCTATACTCTATATCTACCTATTTGTCATTCGCTTTACGAAAAAATAAGGAAGCCTTAAATGTTCCCATTAGGTCCAATAGTATAAAATGCTCGAGCTTTTTTTTTATTTTTAGGATCGAAAGAGCTCGTGATTCTGAGTAGAAATAACCCGAAATTTAACCATATATTCTAAATGAAAAAAAAAAAGAAAAGCTCACTTGCGTGAACTGCGAAAACAGAAAAAAATAACGGTGTCTCTAATTCTCGTCTCTAAATTTGTGTAGATACTTACAGTTTTCGCAGCCGTATGATTTTAAAATCAATACAAATCCCATCACTCAAGTCACGGTATCGAGAATGTCAGGAACGATATTTTTCAAAGCGCCACTCAATCTTGCATCGAAGACGATTCTGAATTAAACAGTGTTCATCGAAGGTGTTCTGCGATAGCATGTGACGGATGACGTAACTTTACCACGAGTCCTCAGTCGATTATACTCGTACCTGGCCCCAATTTCACCACATTGACAAGTGCTACAATTGTAAATTTACTGTTTCTCCAATCGGGGGCGTCAATAGGCTACAGTTACCGTTTACCATCGGGAGGGCCGTGCGTTTGTTTGCCACCAACATAAAATGTAGTGCAGGAACTTAAATAAATCAGCAGTAAATAAACGCTTTTTTGCGAAGCAAAATTACAATTGTCACAAAAACACGACAATTGTAGTGAAATTCCGACATGTGCCGAATCTCATGTCGAGATTGAATAAGAATTGTAGGTACTAAACCTTACGACAATTGTCACGGGTTTCGGAAAATAAAAAGTAGTTTATTAACGATTTAATAACGTTATTAGTAATGTTAGTGGCAAACAAGCACATGGACCGTCCGATAGTAAGCGGTAGCCGTAGCCTACGGAGGCCTGTGACGTCAGTACCAGTGATATTTTACAATTGTCACACTTGCAATTATGGTGAAATAGGCCACTGTAAAATCATAGCATAATTATCGTACCAGCATATATTATACATTTACAAGCTAGATAAGGTAGCAGGTTTTCGCGATCATTAAACCCATTTTGACCCCAATAAGTATAAATGATGTAGAATTATTACGCTGTCATACTTATTTGGTCTCTTTTAATAAGGCTAGCTAAGCCATCTTGGTATTACAGACTCAATGAGATTCGTGTTAGTCACATAGGGATTATGGTCTCTAGCAGGTAATTTAAAAAAATAAAAACCGGCCCGTGCATGTCGGGCTCTGCTCAGTGTGTGGGCCGATTAAGCTCGAAAAAGTTTTGTTTTAAAGTGTTACAGAAGCTTTATTATTTATTTTATTTTTCTGACCCACGCATCAAAAGTTAGAGAGGGGGATACATTTTTTTAAATTCTGGAGCGGTCATCTCCGATTTTCAAATAAGAGAAGTAAAAGAGACTAGAGGCAGGTTGGAAAGTCACCTTAAACGTTAAAATGTGCCTGCTTCCCGCTTGTGGGGTCTTCAATACTCCACAAGCCATGGGACCTAGACCAGTAGACTTATGATGGTACCGTCTTATGGGCTTATCTTGCCGTCACGTTTTAACAACTATGCAAGTGCGAAAGCGACGCACGATAAATAGATAAAACGGGACCATCATAAGTTCCCCTGGGGCATATTTCTCGAAAGCTTGTAACTTGTAATACAAGCGGAAGTCCTTATTTAATCAATAGTGTTAAAAAGATACTTCCACTTGTATTACAAGTTACAAGCGTTTGAGAAACGGGCCTCTGGTGTCAAGATTGACTTCTTGTCTGCTGGGGACATATTTCTTACCTTACTACCGCAAACTCCAACGTAGGCGTGGCAGAGAAAAATTCCCGAAATCTGCGGGTTTCATAGTTCGCGATAGGCCTTGCAGGTCTGACCTTCGCGCATATGACACATTGTGCTCATTTGACTCATGGCAGTGTTGTCATATACAATCTGGGCAGATTGGTAGAACGACACTTATATTTCGTACACGACACGAACAATTATATTTCGTGAAACGTATGGAGAATCTACATCATCGAAAGGTTTTGAAAAATAAGGTTGATTGAAGAGAATAGGTACAAAGGCAAAATAGGTAGATCTCCCAAAAGGATCTACCAATAGGTAGGACAAATGTATTCTCACTGCCGTGTGGTGACGGCAGTAAGAATACATTTGTCACCACCCCAATGGTGGCACCCCACCACCCTGCGGGTGTCGTAAGAGTCGACTAAGGGATTGAAGTGTCATTGATCATTATCTGATAAAAATATTGATGATGGGCAGCATCGTCATCATATTGGAATGGACATATCACTGCGATCGCCAATCCGCGTGCCCAGCGTGGCGATTATGGGCATTTACCTCCTACTAATGCGTCTATACGCATTGTTAATAGGAGAGGCCTACGTCCAGCAGAGGACTATCATAGGCTGATAATGATCAATAGGTAGGATAGTTGGTAAATGTGACAACACTGACTTATGGTAAGGGTATAAGACGGGAATGGATGGGGCCAGCACGTGCCGCGCAAGCACCGCCGGTGATGAATCGACGACTTGTAATCAGCGGACTAACACGAATCCTGTAATTTGTTAAAAGAAAATTCTAAGGGTCCCCTGCTGTGATATATATTGCGTCCCTTGTAACACCCGCGTCACTTGATTTATTCTGCTCGTTATTTTTGGATAAAAAATAGTTTTGATCACAGATGAGGAGAGCTTATTTCCAAGGGTTATTTTTTCTATGTTTCCATAAAATAAATAATCTCTATTGATAAAGTGGAAATAATATGCCGTTTTGAAAACACACTCCTCGGGTGTGAAGATGAAGAATAAAAAAACAATTTACTGATATTCTTCAAAAGTGTTGAGCCAAACAATCATGATCAAAATCAAAACATACAGATGCAGATTCGTGAATTTTCTACGTACCTATTTGACCTATAGTCCTATAAAATCCAATTAAAACTTTCTTAGAGATACGTGACACTTTATCGGCCAAGGCAGTTTGAAATCAATCAAACATTCCCGAAATTCAATTGCTGGCGCTTCCAAAATTACAAAGAAACAGGATCTATGTAAATAAACCGCCAAATAGCTACTATACTGGTTGTGTATCGAGTATAAAATATATTCGTCCATAGATTTTGCTACATTTTTGCAACATTTTTATCCATACTTTAAAGAAATATCTGCAGATAAACCAAGCAAACTGAAACCAGAAATCTACGAGTCATATCGGAAATTGCGGGACATAAATTTGACGGCTGGCTACAAAATTCTTAGATGAAACTATTCCTGATATATCGAAATTCCTACAGATTGCCATTAGATGGAACAACTAGCATTATGTCTACGATATTGAGTAAGAGCATTACAGTTTTGCTGTATAGTAATAAATGTATGAGAATGACAGATTCGAACGAAAAACGTGATCATTTCCAGACATTATCATGTTCACTTGACTTATCGCTTACCTATCGTATACGATTGCAGAATGGCATCTCGGCTAGGCCTGCTGAAATCCCAAAACCTTATCATTTCTAATAATTCTATTGTAATATCAGCAATATCAGCATGGCCAGTATAAATCCACAAAACAAGATCTCAGGACCCTTTCGCCGTAGCAACAGTATATATTATGCTGTTATTAAAGAGAAGCCAACGCGCATGTAGGTAAAGTCCATTTCAAATACGAAGGCACGATTCCACTTGACAAAAGTCGTTATGCGTCAACAATAGGATCAGTGATAACAAAAGATACCTGGCCAGACCCTTTGTGGCGTGATATTTTTTGCATACATCGGTGTATGACACGTGCCAATTTGTTGTGGACCAATTAAATGACAAGAGTTTCGAGTGGCATCGAGCCTTCGTATTTGAAATGGACTATACCACTCCAGGGTTGCAGGTATCTAAATGCTACCGAAGCTACTTACCGCCCGCCGTCAGTTCCCTCATTCGCGTCCAAAACCTACCATAAAAAATGTGGCAGATTTATTGTACATTTCAAATCTGTCGTGTCAGCGATGATTCTTGAATTTTTAGGCGATATTTCATTCGTGACGAGGAAGTTTCTTATCACGTCCGCAACTGAGTGAGCTATGATCGCGAGTTGCATAATGATAATGTGGGATTTAGTGGATGATCCCCGGAAGCTCTGCTTTAAAATAAAATTATTCTTTATTTTTGGTCGTATAACTACACTTGTCAACGTCCTAAGGAAAGATTTGATTACGAAATTCTGTACTTATTTATTGTCACTTGGATAACAGAATTACATTTTGCTATCATTTAATTACATGACAATAAAAGGCATTTGCCTAACGTTCAAATGTTTAAGTGACTGGGATATTTATCTGCTGGTTATCCAATTGCTCCCTAGTATAAACTTCTGGTCAAAGTATTTCTACTTTTTTTTATTTACATAACAGATCTTTTTTACTTTTAAGCAGATCATGCAATCGTTGACCTTCCAGACCTATTTTAATAAAGCATTAAAATAATATCAGCGAAACCAATCGTTGGCCTTCATCATGTCATGCTTGCAAGTACAAAACTTAACTATATTTAAATTAAACTTTAACAGGAAATGGCTTTGAACTTAAGAAGACTTCCAATACTGTACGAACACAAAAATCGTGGAATATTTATGGAACTCCAAATACAGCGCTATTCTTCAGTTCCGGATCCGGTTGTAAAGCAACAAAATCGTTAAAATGCTTTCTAGGCTATCCAGTGCGGAAAAATCGAATGCCACATATCCATATGGCTCTACCTTAAATATTGTAAATAGCACATGTTCTATAAGAGAGAGCTGTATAAAATACGCCGCGTTAGTTTTTGTCACATTTGATCGGTTCGAGTCCCGACTGACGCAAGCGATTTTTCATAAATCCTTAAATGCAGAATTTATTGTTTTTAAAAACAATGGAAAGTCTGCCTTACACAAAATGTGCTATTTATAATATTTAAGGTAGTTGCCATCCATGTGGCATTCGTTTTTTCCGCCCTGTATGCGAGTGCGTGACACATACTGCTTTTCACAACATCTAGGAGAAAAAAATATATATTAGGGTTTTATTAATTTAATTTATGCACATAATCTGTTCTGAAGAAATCGTAATCGTTTATGAACGTAGGTACTTATTTATTTTCATGTTTCATTCATTATTTTTTAGGCTGGCAATAGAAAGTCATTGAACAGAAAAGCGCCACTTTGTTCCCTCCCAGCAGAGAAGAAAAGACCCGTTTTAGAAAAGGTGGTGTGAAAAGTAATTAAATACCGCAGAATGCGGTACGACCGACGAAAGTTGATAAGAGTGCGGTGTCGAATGGCAATCCCTGGAATGCTCCTTTAGCCGGCTCCAGGATAACTGACACCTCGCACTTTATCCGAGTGCTTCCAGGATAGTGATGTTCCTTTATTGGGAATTTTCCCGGGAATATCCGATTTACTAGAAGATATTTTAATAACTGGCTGCTTTGACGGACACCGTAGATCGGCCTGTTGGCCTACCGCGAAATTTCGGAGATTTGTCTCTGTCACACCAACGAAGGCGTCTTTAGAGTGACAGAGATATATCCCTGAAATTTGCGAACTTCGGATTTCACGATATAGTCGCACCCTGCCGTGAAGCGGGAGGTGTCGTGATGGCAATATTCCAATTCCAGTCAAGGCATCTCTTTTGTGTATTAATCGCAAAAGTCTTGTTTTTATATGTTTAAGCACCCAAATGTAGGTACATATATTATATCGTCGCTTAGTATCCACAACGCAAGCAACTTAATTAAGCTTAACCTTAAGACTGTAGGTGTAGGTCCATTTTTTGTTAGAATGTCCTATGATATTTATTTATTTACTACCCGCTTCTTCGTCTACGTAGATTTCGTTTAACTCTTCTGCATTTTCCAACTATCCGGAATAATGCTACGTTCTTGACCTATCACGGAATCTTAATTTTCATCATATCGGCCATTATAATTTCGCAAACACTGAAAAAAATGCTAAGTTGGATTTATCTGATCTTGCGTAATTCTAACCGGAAATTAAGGTTGATTGGGTGAATTGGGTCCTATCACAAAATTTTTATTGATTTTACCAAACTTTTTATGTTGGCATTCTACTAAATTAATTTGGTTGATTACACCAGTTTTTTGTTGATTTCACCAGTTGTTTGGTATAATGTACAATGTTCTTTGTTGATTTAACCAGAACTCTGGTATCGAATTCAACCTTTTTAGTTTTGTAAATTTGATAGCAAGGATTTGTTACATATATCAAAGTTTCCTCGTAATATAGCCAACCTAAGTCACTTTGGTAAAATTTTTTTTCAGTGAAAGATTGAACGAAAACCAAGTTTTTTTTAATACACATAAGCTTTCACATACTACTCGTAATAGGCAACTCTTGGGTCAGTTTTGCACTAAGGTGTATATGTACCAGTTCACTAAGCCACTAATTAATAAAAGGATTTATTTTGAATGTCCGTATTTCATGCCTATTGTATGTAAGAAATGAAGTATGAGTCCAACTGGTATTTACGGTATTACGGTATTGTATTTGATATTCCCATTTATATCTTAATGTTTGGAAAATTCTATTGGTACAACACTATGTCAGTATCTTGTCGAAATTGAATTCCCGCCGTGGCGTTGTGGCCGAGCGCAATTTTAATTAAAAAAGTTCGTTGTTAATTGCATTGAACCGTTTTGATAACTTGGATGATAACAAATAGAATATAATAAATATACAGGGTGGACAGAAAGCACGACCGTTCCCGTTGCCAGTTAGGCGCTAGAACGCAGAATAGACACACTTGCAGATTTTTTCCTAAATAAAGGGTGTCCCAGAAGTAAAGAGACAAATTTCAAATTTTGAACTATTTGAAAATATTTTTATTTCTTTAAGAAAAAATACTGTCATGGCCACCGTTTGCCTCAAATCTGTAAAATTTAGTGGGAAATATGATTGTTTTATTGAAATTTTAGTAATGAAAAGAGCTGATCACGTGGTATTCGCTAAAGAGTTGTTCAGAATTATGAATGTTATGGAAAAACGGACACGATATCTAATTTTTCTTCAGAGGGAGTAAGGAGAACTACTTTGTATCAAATTATTAAAGCGTTTTGAAGAATCACATGAACACATTTTCAAGAAGATTCCGGGAAAAAATGTACTATTTCCGAAGCTATGAACATAAATAAAGTAAAAAAAAGTGTATGAACGGAATCCTTTGATGTCTGTTAGAGCTGCTGTGGATAAATCGAAAATATCGAAGTCAAGTATAGCTCGTATTAAAACATGCGACCTAAAGCTTAAAGCATTTGCAAAACTGTCAGCTCCTAAGTACTTTAAGGACCAGGAAGTGCGAACTAAAAGAGGATGCCGAAGAGCGTATGAAAAAACACTGAAAAAAGTTCTCATAATTGATGATGAGACTTACGTGCCCGTGGACCCAACGGATATTCCTGGGAAGCAATACTAACATGTGACTCGACGGGACTCCGTAGATTATTCGCAAAAACTTGTAGCAAAGGTCAAATTTTTCAATAAATATCTCGTTTGACAAGCCATAGACCAAAATGGCAATACATCTTAACCATATACTTGCACAGGCTCTATGACCGCACGTATTTATTTGAGAGAATGTGTGATAATGCGATAAATTTCGTTCATAGATAAGCATTACCAGAGGGAAGAAATTATATTCTCGCCGGATGTGGCGTCATGCCACTACGCCACGGAAGTCACTCAACATCTAGAGGCTGCAAGTATAGATTTTATACAAAAACATAACAACGCCCCAAATATTCCCCAAGCTGCTAGTATTGAAGCTTATTGACCTTTATATAAACGAGAATATAAAAAACGAACAGAAAAACCCAAATCATTGACTAGGTTTAAGCATACATGGACTAAATTGGCTAAAAATGTGACAGCTAGTTCTCGAAAAGCTGTAATGAGACGAGTAGCAATCAACCTTAGAAAAATTGGCTACAGAGCCTTTGCACAAGCAAATTTCATATAAAGTAGGAAATAAAATGAAATTCTGAAGTTAACTAAATGTAAATAGTAGTGTTTTGTAAGAATTTTTTATTAAATATTTTCATTCGAATCTTGTCTCTTTACTTCTGGGACAGCCCATAATTACATTTTCAGAAGTAGTAGAGTAATACCTATTATTGGCACTTATTACAATACAATGTTACGTATAATTAAAAAAATATATAGACCCTATGAAACTTCCATAACCTAAAACCAGAATAGCTCCCATTCTGAGTCCCAAAAGCTTACCGGCAACGAGAATGCACTTATTTTTTTGCCACCTTATACATATTTTCTATCTATTTTGACGAAATATATTTCTGGAGTCGGGATACGATTTTATGATTTTTTACATTCTCGTGATTATTTTAACATTTTTAACCCAGGGACGGAAACCGGTATTTTGTCCTTACAAAAAATAACGGTTATTTCCGTTCTTCGGTATATAAATTCTAAGTTAATGAAGTAATTTAAAAATACGATGTTGTAAAAAAATATTGAGTAGTACCTAAAGACAATAAAACATTTTAGAATATTGGACTATTTCGAGGTTTTTCTAAAATTGGTCCCTGTTTTAACCAGGGACCGTAACCGTTATTTTCTCCATACAAAAAGAACGGTTCTTTTTTCGTTCTTCGGTATATGAAATTGTGAGTTAATGGAGTAATTAAAAATATGATATTATTATTGTAAATCACATAAAATATTGAGCAGTACTTACCTAAAGAGTATAAAACATTATAAAATATTTAGTAATGTCAAGGTTTTTCTAAAATACCGGTTCAGGTCCCTGTTTTAACCCATTCGAATGTCTGCCAAGTTGCCAACAGTGCCAACAAGATTTAGTAAGGCAGTTGTACAGTCAAAAATATGTATCCAAAGAATCCTCATTAATACTTATTACACAGAATTAAAGTGCACTGGGACATATTTTAGAGTATTTTTATATGCACCTTATATGACTGTAAATAAGCAGCAGGATATAAAAAGTGACCGTCAATCTTATACGACACAGAGATTTGTTCACTTTAGGAGCGTGTCGTACGCACCAGGGCATGGCGGTGGATATCATACGTACGAACAGATACAGCACACGAATAGATTATGGTGCTCCGACGTTAGCGTTCTCCCATCTTCCCATTTTTCCTTTGCTTTATAACGTTATACAGGATGAAATTTTAATCGTGAATCGTAATATGTTTTTCTAGCTCTATGTATAAACAACTAACAATTAAATGCCCCACAAGTTACTTATAAATAGATAATGTTTTTTTTTGTATTTTTTGGGGCTTGTGTTTTTGTATTTTTTGGTTTTAGAATATCAAAACTGATATTTAGACAAATTAACTGATTAATTTAAACTACCTCTTCCAATTGAAGTAATTAATAACGTCAATTTTGTCATTTCGTTAAAAATTAAATAATATTCATTACATTTGACGTTTTAAATAGCTTAAATAATCGTTATAATTTCTTAGAATCACCTTAAAAATTAAAAAAACCGGCCAAGTGCGAGTCGGACTCGCGCGCAAAGGGTTCCGTACCATTATCAATTTATTATTAAAAAATACAGTTAAATCAACCTACTTCAAAAACTATACGAGGTAATTTAATCAAACCAAAAATCGTTGATAGAGTTTATTAATGTGCATAACGTATATTTTTTTTAGAATTTTATATCGCGTAGTTTAAAAAATAAAGGGACACATTTTTCATACTTTGAGAGCTGATATCTCGAAAATGATTTGCTTAAATAAAAATGAAATGTATAAACCTTCATATCATTTTCAAAGACCTTTCTATTAATACCCCACACGCTTATATACAACTAAAAAATTTTTTTTATCCCCCAGTTACATGTATGGAGGGCCCCCACCCCAATGGTTTTTTTTTACAATTTAGTATCATAATCCTGTAGCGGTTCATACAAAACATACCCTTACCAAATTTCGTTACAGTAGCATTTATAGTTTCCGAGTAAATTGGCTGTGACAGACGGACAGACGGACATGACGAATCTATAAGGGTTCCGTTTTTGCCATTTTGGCTACGGAACCCTAAAAAAAAACCACCATAAATTGAAAAAAAACCTGACTATTTCTAAGTAACATGTGGGGCATCCAATTGTTAGTTATTCATGGAGTTAGAAAAACGTATTACGATTCACGAATTAAATTTCACCCTGTATAACATAAATAACATCTAATGTGGGAGCACCATTACACCTTTACAACGCTCTGAGTTTGAGCATAGATACGTTTTTCCATATCAATCTTCATGTTTTTACTGCGGGTGAATAGTTAATATCTTAAGATTCGTCATCTCTGTCCAGTTCCCTTTACTTGAATAAAAATGGACTGTAGGTAGGTTGTTATATGTAAAAGTGATATCGTGAAAATAATTTTGACTTTTTTCAGTCAATGCTAGTTTCCCAGTGCCTTAGTAAAGCCTGGATTAAAAGTTACTGCGTCGGCATGTCTGCTATCGTCAAGATTAAAGGTCTCTGCCCACTAGACCGTAGCATACCATGACCGTAGCATGAACGTATCAGACAAAAAAATATTCTTTGTATGGTAAAGTATGAGACTATGCCCACTAGGACGTTCCGTCGCCGACCAAGACCGTCGCGTGCCATGCACGGACCGGCAAGAATTGTCGGCGAGAATATTATGTCGGTCCTGACACGCTACGTGCATGGCACGCAACGTTGCCGGTACGGTGTGCGCAGGCGCCGAAACGGTGTGCATACGGGTTCTATTTACATTTTTGTATTGTATTTACAATTTTTATCCAAAACTCTCCAAATTCACTTTTGATAGTGAGTAATAATTTTCTTATGGCGAGACAACGGAAACAATATAATTAGCACCGCTACTTTCTGAACAAAAAACTTACCTAATTGATTGTAAGCCCGCAAACCGAAGATTTTCATCGAGATTGATAAATATTACTTCGTTTCTTACAAACAAAATAATTAAAAGAAATATCAATTTTGAAACAGTCATATAACTTAATGAATTTATCCAGATAGATTGCACAATTTGTTTCTTTTTTTACATGGTAACCATGCTTTCTATGTGGCTTTCTAAAATAAATTTTATTGGTTTTGGTGTACACAAAATCGATAATATCATTTATTTTCGAAAAACCTATGCTCTTTAGCAGCTGCTTCATTGTTATTTAAAATTAATTATTGTTCCAAAACTATTAGAAGATGTAAAAATAATCAAACTAAACCAGTACTTGACGGAGTCACATTGACAATCATGACAAGAACATATGTACTCTCATAAATCATAATATAGACAATATATTTACCAATTCCAAGAAGTTTTAGTTTAATATCATAGACTTATCAGTGTCTAGGTTACCTAGACAATGATAAGTGTAATTTAATACTATAATAATATTAATGATAAATAAACACATTCCGCCATATAAATGTATAAGTAGCATAGCATAGCAAGCATAACTGACGATTCGAAAGTGCTTGTTGCTAAGTCTACTCAATAAATAATTTTTGACTTTGACTTGACTCAGTAACAACTCTAGTAGGTACTTCAATGGATTTCGATCGCAGTTTACGATGTCTGCTCAGAAAAATAGGTGTAGTCATAAACTCCTAGGAAAATACTAGCACAGCGATAGTAGTCTAACTAAAGGGCGCGAAAACAATTTGCAACTGATAAAATTGTGACAATGGAACGATAACGACGGATATGAATCGCTCATACTACGGGGATGATACGTAATTGCGACGCGAATGATACGTGGTTGCGACGCGGATGCAACGGTCACTAAACGGGCTTAGCACGGACATGAAACGATGTACACACGTTATAGTGGGCATAGTAGTCCGTGTCGTCTCACATTCCGTGTCTGATACGTTCATGCTACGGTCATGGTATGCTACGGTCTAGTGGGCAGAGACCTTAAGTAATCTAGAGCGAGGCATGGGTAAGGGACACGTACTATAGTCATTAATACAGGCACGCACAAACTTTCCACCCTTCGAGGATGTGCGAAAAACCCTTTTATATTTTCGGCCGTTCGTAAACTTCGGGTAGCCTGTCATTTTTCGTAAAAGAAACAATAACGTAGCATTATAAACTGGCTGGTAGTTTATTTATTTAGCATCTGGAAACTACTATAGTACATTGTGCAACTAGGGAGGTAAAAACGGTATTACTAACGAGAGTTTGCTAGAATCCCGATACTGTATCTAGCGTATATGCTATTGATGACTCGAGTTTTGTAGTTAATCCGCTTACCGTGATGCGTAGGTACATTCTTTATCATCATAATTGCGAGTTAAAAAGTTTTATGACAAAATAATATTAAATAACGTACTATCGTATCTAATACACCCTAGGGATTTTCACTTTTCTATAACTCACGTATATGATCAAAAAGTGCTCTTTTAAAGGTCACAAATATACACAGAAAGCGATACAAGTGCAGTCATTATTTCTCGTAGTACTTTTCTATACGGTATATTTAGTTCGACGATGGTGCCAGAGTCTGTGATCAAAAAAATCTCATTCCTATGCCAGTGACACACATACGTGATAAAAATAACCTTATCCCTACGCCACTAACATGAATGAAATTCTTACTCCCATGCCAGTGACATAGAAATACGATCATTTTTGACAAAAAAGTTGTGTCGCCGGCATAGGAGTACAATCTTTCAGGTCACACATGCTTGGCATTGGCATATGAGTTGTATAAGATTTTTTTAAACTCCTTCAACTCCCATTAGTTGATTCTCTTCTCGTGAAAATTACTAATCATCCCTTCATCAATTACCACAGCCTCTAATTAGATTGCACCAGACTTGTTACCGGACAATTTGACGAGAGGCGCGCGTAAGCGATTCAATCAACTACCCCGATATGGTGCCGTGCCGGTTTAATCCACCAGAGGCGCTACCGCGAACCACGAACGAAGTGTTGTCTCTCTCTCGCACTAGTGAATTCGTACGTCTGTGTGACAGGGAGGCAACACTTCGTTCGTGGTTCGCGGTAGGGCCTCTGTCCACGAAACATTTTGCGGAAATCGATTAGACGCGGTACTATCATAAGCCTATAGGTCTGCTCAGATATTTGTGGGTGTTCCTTATTTTTGCAATTTTGTAGGATGTTCGAACCAATAAAAGAGCTCTTTGCCCTGCCGATTGCAACTTTCTATGGGACACCCTCTCATTTTGTTTTCAATTATTATAAACAAAAATTAGGTTTCGCTACCGAAATAATAAAAAAACGACTAATGATTTTGCCTTTCCTGAAATTCGTACTTCGATATCGACCCCTAATTTTTGTTTATAATAATGGAAAAAAAAAACAAATATGATTTACTTATCTAATAACAAAATGAGAGGGTGCTACATTGAAAATTGCAATCGGGAGAGCAAAGAGCTCCTTTGTCGGTTCGAACATCCTACAAAATTACAAAAATAAGAACCACCCTAGTGAGCACTTCGGTTGCTGCGATAAAGATAATAATTGCCTTTAGTACCGTTTGGCAGCTGGCTGCCAAATGGGAAATATGATTTCCCGCCTGGTAGCCACCTATGAAATGGGAATAACTTTCCCATCTCGTAGCCAGATGTGGTACAAACCTGGTGTTACAAATCGGTAAAGATAAGTCCCGATTTAAAGCCACACATACGGGTATTTCATTAAAAAAGCTGGCCATTAGTGGAATGTATCAAACCTTGAATATCAGGAAACGGGTAGCTGAATTCCTTAGCCATATAATTCTAAAATAAGCCAGTTAGGTACCTATTGGGATTTTATTCCCATTTCGAAGCTGGTTACGAAACTTTGGCTTCCAAACGGTACTAAAGTAATAATTGCAGGTAACTAAATTATCTATGTCCCCTGTTTCAACTAAGTACCTCGTATTGCATAATAATAGATGTTTTCAATGAACACCCACGACATACATTCTCGATTGTGTTATAAACGTGCTAGTTACCTAACAAATGTTAGATTTTCTGATGAAATGATATAATAGCATTGTGATGTATTGCATTGTGCTGAAAGTAATAATTTCAATCATAATATAAACTATTATCGCCTCAAAGCGACGTAGATTATGATTTAAAAAGCAACGAAAACCAGGATCCACAGAATTTAACGTCATAATTAGACCCCGGATTGTTGTGGCAGTGACATCATAATAGGGTGATTTGGGGAGGAAATGGAACAAAATGTTACATACCTACATTATAGTTAAGATAAGATAATATAACAAATGACATATTGTGTAAATTAATACGAAATTTTTGTACTTATTTATCTTTGTTTTCAACCGACTTCGAAATCAGGAGGTTCTCAATTCTTATGTATGTTTTCTTTTTATGTTTATAAGTTATAACTTCAGAACTTCCGACTGGGTGAACTGGTTTTAATGATTATCTTTTTATCTAAAAGCTGATGCTTACCAATTGGTCCAGTTCTGACAACAGCATCCATGAGAAAACCACATATATCTTAAATATGCAGTAAGTTTGTGTACGACAATGGACGAATAACTTCAAAACAAACAGACGAACCTGTTGGAACCAAGCCTATGATGATGGCATCCTAGAGAAATCGATTGAAGTAGGTTTTTTATTTTTATTTTTTTTATTTTATACTATATAGTAATGTAAAATAACGAAGTATAACAGACTGCAAACGTCCGACAGGGTACGTTCGGAATTTCCTGAGAGGTACAACCAAGGTCGACAACACAGATTAGGAAACCTTGCTCATTTTTCTTTTTTCCTTCATTTTTTTCCAATCATAGACAACAGAACCTAAAGACGTCGCATTGTGCATTTTTCAGCGATACTTAAACTGCCTAAGTCAAGAGGTTGCAGGGGTTACAGTTAAATGAACTCTTATTGGTCGATTGCAGTAATATTATATACAGGGTGTAAGTCTAATACGGGCGAAGCTCTTAACGGGTGTTAGTTTATGACATAATAAGTACATTCAAATAACTTTTACTTAAAATTAGAGCAACAAAATTTGCCATACAAAATAATTCGGCGCGCAATGTAGAGCAACATACGCGAGTTAAACAGTCGTTGACAGCTAATTTCAAAAACAGATGACATAATTGCCATATCAACAATAACAAATGTTCGTACCTACATTGCTGCTCCGATAATCTTAAAAAATTCTGTGGGGTCATAATTAAGAGTACCTTTAAAAAAACCTTTTAATCCATGATTACACTAATGAATCCCATGCCTGGTTTAATTGGTCGCCCGTATTAGATTTACACGCTGTATAATTAAAGGCCTTTAACTAAAACAAAATTATCTTCATTATTTTTGTTACGAAGTAAAATCTTGTGTAAAAACTTTTGGCACTGAAAGCGACAAATTCAAATTTTCTATGAGCGATCAACAATACGAACCTATAACTTTTATATTTGCCCCTTTTTACTACTGTCTATGGTTGCTGGACAGAGTATATCCGTAACTTTTATTAAAAAAAACTATGAAAACCGATAAACGCGCGTAACGTCGGAATGAAGTTAAAGTTGTTTAATATATGCGAGTTTATCCGTTTCCATAGTTTTATTTCATGAGTAATACGCGGTAACCGAAGAAAATATAAAAAAATAGTTAAGGAAGAGCGGTGCCTCCTAGCACAGGTCATTTTTAACCGACTTCAAAAAAAGGAGGAGGTTCTCAATTCGACTGAATTTTTTTTTTTTTTTTTTGTATGTATGTTACCTGATATCTCCGAGAATAGTGAACCGATTCTAAAAATTCTTTTTGTGATCGAACGTGTATTACCCCGAGATGGTCCCATTGGCACCAAGTTGGGGTCTGATGATGGGATCCTGGAGAAATCGAGGGATCTCTTCAAATGTTATAGGTACATGTATGGCGCTTTTGGTAATTTTCATTCATTTACAAGAATTTGCATTCAGAAAGTAGGATTTGAGGAAACCAATGATGGAAACAAATCGGGAATCTTGGAGAAACCGGTTGAAGTCGGTTTTTTAAATTTTTAATTTGGTGATTATGTAAATAACTTACAAGGAGTCACCAACCATTGGAAGATAATGAATTGTTGTATGCTAATAAAATATTTTTAATTTTTTAACGTTCGTAACACAATTAACGCTATCGTGATTTTTGTTTTGATTAAGGTCTTAACTGGGCGGATTTTTATTTTGTTGTAGTTTTTTAAAATTTTGCAAATTTGGACTTTTTTACATTTTTTCTACTCAGAATCACGAGCTCTTTTGATCTCGATATAAATAAAAAGGTGTCCCAAAAAATCCATTGAGTTACTATCTTTCATACACTTTCTTCGAACGTAACTCAGTGGAAGACAAAAAAATGTATGGCATTCTCGGGACACTTTTTTCTGCTCATGAGGATATGAAAATATCCAAATTTGGAAAAAACTACAACAAATTAAAAAACGGCCCAACTATGTAAAATTTTTATTTAAATTTTTTTAAAATAAAGTATCTGAAAAACTGGGACGAAACTATGAGAGTTCAAATTACATTTTAATCTCCAGACATGGCTAGTAATAATTATAATCTCTAAATGTGTCGTCTTCCTCATAATCATAAGCACTAGTGGTCTACTCAGTGGCAACTGTTTGTCTATGCTCCGTCTATAGACAGGTTTGTCTCATCTATTCTGTCAGCACGAACGGCCGCTGGATTGATCGGGGAATTACGTGGCTATCATCCCAACTCTCGAAATGATAGATCATCTCGGGAGGAATTATTGCCCATGCGCGGGCCGATTAATATGCGATGGATGAAGTCGGCGTTTTTCTTGAGATTACGCGAGTTCTCAAACGTTGTAACGGGATTCGTTCGAGTTACTGTCCCTATCAGATATCTCGTACCATCCGAAGCGCTCAAAAATATCTGAACACGCCTTTACCCTTATGACAAAACATGTTCAGATGTTTGATGGACGCTCAGATGCTACGATATGTCTGTGGCCTATTTCATCATAATTACAAGTGTGACAATTGTAAAATATCACTATTACTGACGTCGCAGGCCTCCGTAGGCTACGGCTACCGCTTACTATCGGACGGTCCATGTGCTTGTTCGCCACCGACATGAAATTATTACTAATAACGTTATTGTATCGTTAAAAAACGACTTTTTATTTTCCGAAACCCGTAACAATTGTCGCAAGGTTTAGTAAATCTTGACATGAGGTTCAGCATTTGTCGGAATTTCGCTACAATTGTCTTGTTTTTTGTGAAAATTGTAATTTTGTTTCGCAAAAAAGTAGTTATTTATTGCTGATGTATTTAAGTTCCTGCACTACATTTTATATTGTATTGGTGGCAAACAAACGCACGGCCCTTCCGATGGTAAGCGGTAACTGTAGCCTATAGACGCTCCCGATAGTAAAAGTAAATTTACAATTGTTACACTTATCAATGTGCTGAAATTGGGGCCTGATGGCGACTGAACAAAATCAACCAATATCATCTGCTCATAAGTAAACGATACAATAGGGATATGTAGTTAAAATAAATGCTTTTACATTATGTACGACTCAACACACGAAGAAAGTATTGCTAAAATGTAGATGGAGTTATTTTTGTACGAAACTTCTATTTGATGAATTGAAAAGAACTAAGAGTAGGTCATTTGGCATTATACTAACGTGACGTCACTTTTGTGTATTTCATTTAAAACTTCATAGTGGCAATAGTTTTGACAGTTCGGCAAAATGTTGATTTTACTTACAAGTCATCATGCCTATTAGGTTAGGATATGTTTCACAATCGCTTGCTGTTGGTAGGACCACGTGCAGGGTCCGCTCGGATAGCTACCATCTTCTTACCCGTTAACCTGCCGCTAAAGCTTAGTTTACTTAATTACTGGCATAGATAGAGGCAACCCATCTAAGTCCTCAGGGTAGGCAGCGTATAGGTGATTTTTTGGTCACTATGTCCATGGGCCGCAGTTCCTGCTTTCCATCAGGTGGGCTGAGAGCTCAATTGTCTAGCTTCATCACAATATTTTTCCTCAGGCTTACACAAGAAAAGAACAAGTAATATTTACGTAACGAATTTATTTTATACGAGGATAGTGAAACAGGCGCTTAGTTTACTCTTTTTTTTAATGATTTTTTTTAAATCACTAAAAATAAATACACAGTGATTCGTGCGAGACCTCTCTTAATAGATAGATGCACATAGACACTTAAATACGTAAAAAACAACTGTGAACAAGGCATATACATTTTGATAAACACTGCGTCGTAAGCAGGGTCACTGCAACTATCACCTAACGTATCGCCTGATGGTAAACAATCACCGTTGCCCATGGACACCCGCAACAACCGTGGTATTACAAGTGCGTTGGCTACCTTTAAGATGGGAATACGCTCTTTTCTTGAAGGTTTGAAGATCGTTACGGTCCGGAAACACCGCAGGCGACAAATCATTCCAAAGAGTATAGCTGTGCGAGGCAGGAAATTTTAGAAATACGCATTCCATGGATTTTGAATATTACAAGGCCCCTGATCCCTGATGGCAATCGCCGAGTCGTAAAGCTTAAATATTACTCCGATAGCGAAGATTTTTATGACCAATCAAGATATACATTTTAAAACTGCTGTAAAATCGAGGAAAAAGCTGTCGGATTTAGATACTTGCCTAACTTGTTACGGTAAAATATAGACAAGATTTATCTAATTTATTTTACCTGAAATTTTATCTATTTTATATAATTTATTTTACCTGCCTTAGTTACCTCGGAAATTTGTCACTAAAATTAATAATGCTTCCTTTTAACATAAGATTTTATTCAATTTAATTGTCAGTTTTTGTGAATGGGATAATTTTTCTTTAACTGTGTATTTTGAAGTTGTTACAATATAATTATACTAAAGAATTGCCGGAAGATTAATCAACAAATAATAAAAACGACTTCAACCGATTTCTCCAAGATCCTATCATCAGATAGGCAACGAGACTATCTCGGGCTTAAACCCTTTGGAATATTTTTTTTATCGTTTCACGATTCTCGGACATATAGAGTAACATAAATATCAAAAAATACAGTCGAATATTGAGAACTTACTCATTTTTTGAAGTCGGATAAAAATTTACCTTGATAGAAGACGTAGAAGACATCATCAATCGCACGGAAAACTAGCGCAATTAGATAAAAAATACATGGTGATCCTATCGTTTAAGTAAATTATCAGTTTCATATGATTGAGAGGCAATAATGTATGAGTTATTCCAACTACATGTGTTTTGTTCTTCGCATCATATTAATATGGAACTAAAATATTAGCAAAAAGTAAAAACACCCGTTTTTTCTTCGATCTGCCCCCAATACCGTCACTACTTCCTACTTCTCATCATCAGCCTATCTCAATCCACTGCCCATTATCGCCGCTGGGTAAGCGGATTGGCGATCGCAGGAGTGTGCCCGACTGCCCGCTGTAATGACGCTGCTGCCCATCATCAATCTTGTATCAATGAATCGTCAGTGACTTCAATTCCTTAATCGACTCTTACGACACCCACGGGAAGAGTTGGAGTGGTGACAAATGTATTCTTACTGCCGTCACCGCACGGCCTACCGCCACTACTTATATTATCTATATTTACTTCACCCAATGATTGTTATCAAAGACCACCATATGCTGGTTTATCGATGAATTCGACTCTGGTTTCAGTGTAAACATGTCGTTACAAAATCACAGTCAATTCACTTACCTATAGTTCATAATGCTTAGCGAAACAAATTGACTTGCCAGGGCCATGCATGCCGGCAAATCATCATGCTACTTATTCAATTATCTGTTGAATGTATGCATTGTCGTTAATTGTGATGATATTACAACCGACTAAGTATTGACTGATGTCCTGACGGTAAGTGTCTGTGTTGCAAAATTTTCCATTTAAAAATCAGAATGGTTTTAGACTCTTCTCATAATCTTGTAATAGTTGTAACTTTCCATTAGCAGAATAAAAAATTTGGTTACCTCTTGTGCATAAACAAACACCACGGACATTAGGGTGTCCCACCCATATTTTACGAATTGTAGAAATGAATAACGCATACCCCCTAAATCGGCTTGTTAACCCCAAACACTCTAAAAAAAATCTGCTCATTCCTGTAACAGGAACCCGTGCCGACTTTCATCTGAAATTCCCATACAAATTACTATGAAAAAAATTAGTCAGACAGTGAGTTGATAATAATGTATTGTTTTTTTGTTCTCATCAAGTTAATTTTATGATAAAATGTTTATAAGGCAGTAGTATAACTTAAAGCCATAGAAAAAAAACCGGCCAAGTGCGAGTCGGACTCGCGCGCAAAGGGTTCCGTACCATTATCAATTTATTATTAAAAAAATACAGTTAAATCAACCTACTTCAAAAACTATAGGAGGTAATTTAATCAAACCAAAAATCGTTGATAGAGTTGATTGATGTGCATAACATATATTTTTTTTAGAATTTTATATCGTAGTTTAAAAAATAAAGGGGGGGAACACATTTTTCATAATTTGAGAGCTGATATCTCGAAAATGATTTGCTTAAATAAAAATGAAATGTATAAACCTTCATATCATTTTCAAAGACCTTTCTATTAATACCCCACACGCTTATATACAACTAAAAAAATTTTTTTATCCACCAGTTACATGTATGGAGGGCCCCCACCCCAATGGTTTTTTTTACAATTTAGTATCATAATCCTGTAGCGGTTCATACAACACATACCCTTACCAAATTTCGTTACTGTAGCATTTATAGTTTCCGAGTAAATTGGCTGTGACAGACGGACAGACGGACAGACGGACATGACGAATCTATAAGGGTTCCGTTTTTGCCATTTTGGCTACGGAACCCTAAAAAGAAAAAAACGAAAAAAAAAATTATGGTCATTTTAATACATTGTATAGGAAAATGGCATGAAAGTCGGCACGGGTTGCAGTTACAGAAATTAACAGAATTTTTGTTTAGTATGTTTTGAGGTAAAAGAAACCGATTTAGGGGGTCTGCGTTATTAATTTCTAATACTCGTAAAATATGGGACACCCTAATGGACATAATATAAACAATCCCTTGTAAAATAAGGAATCGAAATCAGGTCTGCTTTGTTGAGCATCATTCTTAAATGTAAACATTTTCATTACACAGCTATATTCTGTATTAATGTAGACACAAAGGTTAATCGAAATCCCAATTGAATGCCTAGCAAATAATTGGTTAGACCCACCTGACTTTAGCAACAAAGGGACATTGTTCACCAAAGGTTTATTAGCAATCAGCCGATGTTACATCTCGTGCCAAATTAACAGACCGACCACAATATCCAGGGTTATCGAAGGTGCCCGTTCTGCCAGACTTCACCTTAATAGGTTATTATCCTCTGCCAGTTTCGTATTCTGTTGGACAGAATTGACAGTAATTGATTTGTTTCCCTCCCAACCCGGGAGGGACCGAAACTGCCAAGTTTTTGTTATATTTTTTTGTATTGAACGTCCAACTATCTACTCCGGATATTTCCGTTCGGACTATTGCTGTAATTGGATTTTGTCAATCGTAACTTTATCACTCCCTGCGAAGGGATTATAGAAGCCTGGGAATTGGATCGCGAAATAACAGAGCTTTGATTCCCTAGAAAGTAAATATTTACCAGCACTATGACCCTAGTCCCGAAACCTTTTTTGAATTTAATCCCGGACACAAGGCTTAAATAGGGGACACCGTAAGCTCCGTAATAATGCGTAATATTTGTCATTTTGTACAATAATACATACAAGGCCCTTTCATCTGTAAGAACTGCCTTTGTTCTCGGACGGTCGTGTTTAGCCGAAGCCGTTTATTAGGAAATTGGAAGTGTGCGACACAAAGGGCCTTAAATTAAATCAACTGGCCCAATATTCCCTTCAGAGCTTTGTAGGCCGCGGTGGGATGTAATCCGACCGTCGCCGCCTAACGGGGGCATTGACTAAGTACTAGTATTGTCAGCCAGTACATAAATGCCGCATTAGTTTGCCTTACCCCGTGTGGAAACTAGAAACCACGGCACGCGGAAAACTTTCGGTGTACGCGACGAAATTAACTATGAACTTTATTTCAAGCCCCGTTCATTTTGTAGAAATAAAAGCCAACTAAGTAAAGCGGAGTATACAAGCTACGGAACGTAGCTTAAACTTTCCACATATAATTTATTGCTACGTCGAGTTTCTGAGCACTTTGATCCTAGCCTTATTTCGTGCAAATATATTTTATTTCTTGTAATAGTAGTACCTAGTATACCACCTACCAAGTATTATTTCAATCGTCTTCGTCTTTTTCATGTTTCACTTAGATATTTGGACACAAATACACCTATTCACATTTGTGCAAGTGCTGCTAATATTGTATAAAACTCGCAACATTGACGTAAACGGTAATTGCATTTGTTCTGAATAAAAAGCATTGCTAGTTCTCTTTGCGCTTAGTTTGTTGCCGTGACATCTACAGAATTGGCTTATTTTCCTGTAGCAAATAGCAGCAGGTCTATTATAGCTATCATAATATTTGTTCTACTATTACAACTTTTTTTTTACCTTTCCCAGGTACCAAACCAAAATGCCGTCACCGTCAAAAAACCGATTCAAAAATCAAGCATGGTGCCGACGCCTGCTGAGCAAACGGCTACCCATAGTGACGTGGCTTCCCGAGTACAACTCAGATAAGGCAGTGGCTGACCTGATAGCGGGGATCACAGTGGGTCTGACGGTTATCCCACAGGCACTGGCTTACGCTACGCTCGCCGGCTTAGAGCCCCAGGTAATCTTGCATGTTTAATTACCTCTAGGGATTCTCGTTCCAGCTTGGAAATAATAAATGAGTGAGCTTCCGTGATTCTGTTTGAATAGAAGCGATTTTATGCTGGATCTCGACTATATATTTTAGAGAAATAAGCCGCACAGGAGGGCTTTAAAATACTTATTTAAAATATGCCAATATAGTTTAGGGAAATAAATGTTCAGAGCAAGGATTAAATTTTAATTATTAGATGGGATATACCCGCTACTCCAGCTGGAATGTCGAGTGGTTCAGGCATCAGCCGCGATAGCTGAGGACGTGGGTTCAAATCGCACCTCTGGCGTTGGTAAATTCGTTGGTTTCGCATTGTTATATGACATCTAACAATAAAAATGTATATACCTATACATGGTAGTGGTACTTAAAAACACAAATCAAAAATATCTTAAAAACAATTTGAGTTGTTCCATGAAAGTGAGTACGAATTAAGTTGATTCCCACAGTGACGGTAGCTTTCAAATTATGATTTTACTTTAAAATGTTACAATTATTCCGAGCCCCCACAATTTACCAAGGACATTACCCATGAAATTCCCCAGGATTGTATCTGCTCTGTACCTACATAATTTTTGACTACCGCAAAGACCGCCCGCAACATTTTTCGTCTTGACATTCCCTCATTTCCATAGCACTCTGCCATGTCAAGTGAGCAATTCACAAAAAGTTTGTACATTTGGATCACGTCCTACCTATAATGTATAAGATTCTGGTAAAAAAAGGAATGTTTCATACAAACATTTTGGGAAATGTAGTGGATCTTGCTTAGTATCATCGACTCTACACCAGCTTACCAATTTTTATCAATATCGAGGACGTGATCCAAATGTACAAGCTTATTGAGATTTGCTCAACTACACTATTAATCAACAAAACTATAATCATCCGTGATCCTGTACTCCTGTCTGTGTAGGATGGTCTCTACTCCTCCTTCATGGGCTGCTTCGTCTACGTGATCTTCGGCTCTTGCAAAGACATCACCCTCGGACCCACAGCGCTGCTGGCATTAATGACCCACGCTCAGATACAAGGAACCCCACCACGACCTGAATATGCCGTTCTGCTGTGCTTCCTTACTGGCGTTGTGCAACTTGTTATGGGAATGCTGCATTTAGGTGAGTTCCAAATATTTCTTTATTGATTAAAAGTTCCAAATTAAATAAAAGTGAGGGGGGGTAACTTTGAAAAAAATTACCCTTATCTTCTACCTAATGTTAATCGGCTTATATGTGGTTGGTGTAACTCGTCCCAAGTATGTCGTGTCAATAACAAGTGTGCGGAAGATAGATGTCGTCAGCCGCACGCGCTTTTAATGTCATTATTAAATGATATACTGCCTCAATTACAGTAAATACAATCTGATTATATTTTTAATGATGTACAATGTGAATACTATGAAAGATGTGGAAATATCCGGTGACTTGCCCATTAAAGCCACTGCAATTCGATATACGGAGAAAGTTACCAAAACGCACGGCTGCTACGCAGCGATCGTGGTTTCAATTCCCGGCTCATACCCATGAGTTTTTCTATAACTTATTTACGAAGTGCTTTACGGTGAAAAACATCGTGAGAAAACCTGTATACACCTGCGAAGAAATTGAAGAGTGTGTGTGAAGTCTTATCAACAAGTACTGGGCCAGCGTTAGGACCATGCAAAATATGCACGTTTGATGTCGAGATGCTGAAAAAATGCCTAGAATACAACAACAAATTAGGTACTATTTGGAAATAGTCCTCATACTGTGTTGGCAAAGTTACCTCTAACGGCACACCAATATAACTGCAATTATTTTAATTGGTAGGCTTAAACACAAGCTACCGTGGCGGTCAAAAGTTTAAATTTACAACACGATTTAGATACTAAATTCTTAAGCTATTCCTTTGTAATTAGTAGCTTTAAGATTTTTTTAAGCATTTTTGTTTTGTAGATCAAAAGGTATAAGGTCACAGGCAAAGTCAACTGTGAGGCAAATGTGGCCAATTAGTTAGGTAGTTACAATTTGTTTTAATCGAATTATAAGATCTTGCTTTCAGAGCTCTGAACATTGTTTGAGTCATAAAATAACAACACAGTAAGTAATGTAAAGTAGAGAATTTTACACAAGTTATGAAGAGAAATTTTAATTTAATTAGTTACATTTACCTCGTGCATGATTGCATTTGCCCCGACCTTATATGTGTTGAATTATAGGTAAAAATATCCTTATTTAGCAAGGATAATATGAAGTTAATAAGCGGATGGTATGGTAAATTTACTTATCAGCACTCGTAACTATTACAATCGCCATAAAAACGCAAGTTTTTATTGGGTATTATTTAGGAGGCAAACGAGCAAATAGCCTGTCGATAATTACTACTCATAATACGGCAATCTTTGCCTTATAAATCAATTATTTGCGAAGGCAATTATACCAATTGATCTTGAGACTGTTAATAAATGTGTAAACTAGGTATACAGTGTGTTAACATGAGACTGGCTTTTATTGAAACCGAGGAATGCGATGCAGATTTTTAGCCAGACCGTGAACATTATTCGATTCAAAATGCTAATTTTAAAAGTAATTAACTTTCTAAGAAAAGTTAATTGAGAAGCAATGTACTTCAAAATGAATCATTAATTTGCACTTGACAATGACAGATCGCAGCCACTCATAACGTTTGACAACTATGCAGTACACGCGTTACATTGATCGTTCGGAGGAAATAAAATTAACTGTACGGTCAATTTAATTATTTCTCAAATGTTAATAATTGAAAACGATTGCTAGTAATGCGTATTATTACCCATTTTCGTTAAAGCCCGGGTCATGGTAACACACTGTATAAACTTGAAACGGAAACCGTTTTATGGTATGGACTAATGTATTTTTCAATGGGTATATTTATATTTCTAATGGATAAAAAACAAGATAACGCATGCAGGTTCTGTAAGGAATCAGAGGAAATCGCTATGCACATTTTCTGCTCCTACGGACCAATAATGCACAAAAGAAGCCTTTAGTACCGTTTGGTAGCTGGCTGCCAAATGGGAAATATGGTTTCCCGCCTGCTAGCCAGCTATGAAATGGGAATAACTTCGTATCTCGTAGCCGGATTTGGTAGCTAATTACTAAACTTAGTTATAAATCAGTAATAGAAAAGTCCCATTTTATAACCAATCACAATACGAAATTCTATTTCCCGTTTCGATATTGTTTACGAGTACTAAACGTGGCTACAAATCGGTAATGATAGGGTATATTTATATTTCTAATGGATAAAAAACAAGATAACGCATGCAGGTTCTGTAAGGAATCAGAGGAAATCGCTATGCACATTTTCTGCTCCTACGGACCAATAATGCACAAAAGAAGCCTTTAGTACCGTTTGGTAGCTGGCAGCCAAATGGGAAATAATGGTTTCCCGCCTGCTAGCCAGCTATGAAATGGGAATAACTTCGTATCTCGTAGCCGGATTTGGTAGCTAATTACTAAACTTAGTTATAAATCAGTAATAGAAAAGTCCCATTTTATAACCAATTACAATACGAAATTCTATTTCCCGTTTCGATATTGTTTACGAGTACTAAACGTGGCTACAAATCGGTAATGATAAAGTCCCAATTTAAAGCCAGTTACCTACTCGAATTTTATTCCCGTTTCGAAGCTGGTAACCAAACTGTGGCTACCAAGCTGTATGTACTAAACGAAAAGAAGTAACCACCTAGTTCGGCATGTACTGCAACCATTTGAGGTGCCTACACAACATTTCTGGCCTCAAAGGGAATCGGTAAAGAGTTATAAAGGGCTCCCACAATATACCTACTTAGTTTGGTCGATGCGGCATCTTAAATGGCCCAAAGCATGAATAATAATAGGTATATTTAGCCCTCAGGGAAATAATTGTTAGCGGCATTTTTGGTTCAGAATGAAAACGTCAGCCATCCAATTTTTTCAATTTCTTAAATCAAGCTTATTCTCATTAATAATGTGGCTATTCTCGTTAATTATTACTTAGGTACCTACAATCGAATGGTTTTGAACGCTGCATCAATGCGTATTTTAAGCAGAAGTCTGGGGAGCATGCGGCAAAAACGTTACGGATACAATGCGTCTCTGCGATTCCGTACCATCGCCGTTTTTTGATCACTGGTGCGGTCGCACCTTAATACACCAGTTGGTAATTAGGTATCATAATAAAATCAATATAAGCGTTGCTTGAAAGATATCTAGATTGCATTCATAACATACCTTATTTGTCTTAGGTACCTACCTTGTTTCTTTATCTCAGGACATAAGTTAATGTACCGTCCAGGCAGTCTTTTTACTTAACCTTTTTTAAATTTTATGTACAATAATGACTGTTGAATGTTAAATGGAACCTTGATCTTAATTGTAATATAAGTGAAGGTTTTTTGACACTATTCGATTGTATTAATAATAAATAAAATTGTGTCGTAAAATACGTCCCATACGTCGCCTATTAGTTTTGTCGATTGGATATAACAAACAAAGTATTATTTAATCTATTTGTTTCACTAGACATTCGTTAAATAATATGGTCTTAATTTTTTACACGGTGGGTTATGTGATAGAGGCAACGGGACAATAGTTATAAATCTAAATTTTGGCCAAACTACATTCAGTTTATTTCTACCTACGTCTCTTACCTACGAAATAGCAAGTGTGTTACAGTTTACATACATACGGACAGTTTAGAAATGAACCTTATATATATGACATTAAGACTATCGGAAAAATTGTGAGTCTTAGGGCCTGTTTCACAATCTCCAGTTAAAGCTATCTGTCAGATAAAAATAACACGCTCTCTTTATTCTTCCAGGTGAAAGAAAGAGATAGTGTTATTCTTTATCTGACAGGTAGCTTTAACTCGAGATTGTGAAACAGGCCGTTAACCTCATATTAAGTAGTAAGGATCAAAAAATTAATTCTTAGAAATCAGCAACTATAGCAAGTGTGTTTATGTATAGGTTACGGTATGTTTATATCGTCAGGGATAGTGCAATACCGCGTACACGTAATACAATTGACACTCAAATTCACCCTAATTGAATTTGTTTGTTAAATTCAATTAGGTTGAATTTGAGTGTCAATTGTTTGATATTTAAACTCTATCTGCTTTGGTAGTTAGGTACGCGGTATTGCACCATATCCCCGACGGTATGCAGATAACACCGTTATCTTATGATCATTAACAGCAGCGGGCCTACTGCCAACTTCGAAAATTTCTGTCTAACCAATGGTGCCGTAATTGGAGTAAAAGAGATGCTCAAAATTTACAATTTTCGAAGGTCGCAGTAGTAGGTCAGCGGCCTTACCGCGAACACTGAAGTTCGTAAATTTCGGGGATTTTTCTCTGTCACTCTAATGCCACGGCCACGACTTTGGTCTAAGGCGACCGGCTTAGCGGAAAACCATAAGTGCGAGAGGGAGTACCCATATCAGCATCTCGCTACAACTCACGGATTCGCTCGTCGCTGGTCGCCTTAGACCAATGTCGTGGCCGGGCCTTAATGACGCCTTCCTTAGAGTGACAGAGACAAATCTCCGAAATTTACGAACTTCGGTGTTCGCGGTAGTAGGCAACGAACACGACATTATGAGGGAGAGATGAAACGCGGGTTTATTTGACAGGGGTCCTGATAGACTTCATATCAGTGCCAGTAACCGTGGGGTTCACATCGGCTACGTCAGTCATCATCGCCGTGTCGCAGCTGAAAGGCCTGCTTGGGCTCAGCTTTAAGTCTGGAGGGTTCATCACGACTGTCAAAATGGTAACATTAATAATTTATTGACAAACTTTGTAACACTTGACTTAACAAAGACTACTAAAGCATACTAAACTAACAAAACAGAAATAAACAAAGCCACGAAATAGTCTCATCTCAGCGCGATGCTGGCGCAAGCCAGCGCTGATCATTCAATGAGACCATCATCATGCTGTTGTTGACTTCCGGTTATACGTATATGATGAACGACAATACGGTACTTATCTATAATATGATTAAATATGTGTGAATTATTACTTTCATTCAAGCGCATGAGTGAGTTTTCCACAATATTATTTTTTTACAGGTCGTAGAAAATATACCAAATGCGAGACTTGCCGACAGTGTCCTAGGGATTACTTGTATAATTATTTTACTTGTAATGCGTGTAAGTATATATATTTATTTTTATTTTTCTAAATTACGTTTGATTTTAATAGTATTTCTTGTTAAGTAAGAATTTATAAAATATTTGAGGCTTATCGTTAAATTCAAATTAAGCAAATTTTTACAGTAACATTTCAGAATTAATATATTTTCGACTTCGATGTCATTTTACTTACTACTGCTACCAATGCTACTGCTGACCAATAGTTTTTCATCTAATTTATTCACGTCAGAAACACTCAATTGATAATTATTATCTTATTCCCAGAAAATGAAAGACATAAACCTATCCAGAAGCAAAAAGGGTCTAAAGAAGACCCTCTGGCTGCTATCCACGTCCAGGAACGCGATCGTCGTTATAGTGTGCTCTTTGATATCGTTCGGTTTCGAGTCCCACGGATCTCAGCCGTTCCGGATCACAGGGAGAGTCAAGTAAGTGAGGAATTATTATCCGTAGTTCGTAGCAATTATTTGAAACACGCCTAGGAACGCCATAGTCGTCATAGTGTGTTCTTTGATATCGTTCGGTTTCGAGTCTCATGGATCTCAGCCGTTTCGGATCACGGGGAGAGTTAAGTAAGTGAGGAATTATTATCCGTAGTTCGTAGCAATTATTTGAAACACGCCTAGGAACGCCATAGTCGTCATAGTGTGTTCTTTGATATCGTTCGGTTTCGAGTCCCACGGATCTCAGCCGTTCCGGATCACGGGGAGAGTAAAGTAAGTGAGAAATACCTAATACATGGAATCCATGCCTGTAACTCGAAGTTGAAAATAGAATTCTGTAATTTATTCATGTTTCTTTGAAAATACACTCGAAAGAACGCGATAAAAATACACTCCAAAGAAAGCGATCGTCATCATAGTCTGTTCTTTGATATCGTTCGGTTTCGCGTCCCATGAATCTCAGCCGTTTCGGATCACGTGGAGATACAAGTAAGTGAGAAATTATTATCCGTAGCCACCAAATACAGTGTTTTTGTCAAACCTTAACCGGAATAATTAAATCTAATTGCTGTACCTACTGTGGACCACATCGATCGATCGAATCGTTACAATTTTTTCAGCGTTTGTTTTTTTTTTAATCTGGTTGTGCTAATATTTTACCCGGTAACATTGATTACCTAGTTCGATTTTTTTCCAGTTGATTGCTATAGCGTTCTATCACATGTCAAAACAAGGATACTATATACTTCCGGTACTTTCCAGGACTACGAC
The DNA here is from genome assembly GCA_025490895.1 of Thaumatotibia leucotreta. Classification (NCBI taxonomy): domain Eukaryota; kingdom Metazoa; phylum Arthropoda; class Insecta; order Lepidoptera; family Tortricidae; genus Thaumatotibia; species Thaumatotibia leucotreta. The sequence goes on from JALPQI010001848.1 coordinate 110,812, forward strand.
TACAAAGTAGTTATGAAATTTCATTACATGTCAAGTTCAGTCATCGAATTAGCGATATGGTACTTCCGGATCCAAACTGATAATATTTAATGTGTCTATATTTCCTTGCAAGTTTGAGAAAGCGCTTTTAAATATTACTTTTTTTCAGAGAAGGGCTGCCATCTTGGAACTTGCCTCCCTTCAGTACGTACAGTAACGGGAACTACGTGTCTTTCATCGAGATGTGTTCAGAGCTGGGGTCGTCGATTATTCTAGTCCCAATCATCGGTGTGCTCGGGAATGTGGCTATTGCTAAAGCTTTCGGTAAGACCTTTACCTAACTACTCAAATTAATATTACTATTATACAACTAAATAATAAAAAAAAACCTTTATCTACATCCATATCATAAGTTGTCTACAATATGTTTAGCGGCGGTAAGCAAATAGCCTACTTTAAGAAATCTGTATCTGTGGGTGTATCATAATTTTTACTTTACGATATCGGCAACCGATATCTTAATCACAATTAAATTTCGAACATTCTGTTAAAAAGAAAAATCACACTTTAATTTCGATTATCGTATTAATCGATTTGTAATTTCATTCACATTAAAATTCATATTCCATACATTCTTCTAAATCTCGGAATATTGAGAATCGATTTGAGAATCGATATCAACTCAAGACCTTACCTTGGCTATGAATTAAAAAAAAACTAATGTCAGTCATTTGTTCTGTTTCAATTGTTTCAAACATCCAACTTTTTTGGACTGTTGACTTGAAAGTTAAATATTATCGAGTTCGTTGTGAAATATTTACACTGAAAAATGAGTTATGACGACGAAGACAGTGATGTTGAAATGTGTGAAACACCACCAGAAATCCGGGATGCCGCTACGACTGTGACCAATAATTTGCTGCCACAAAATAAACATGGTAGAAAACTTATTATATGCATGTAGATAATAGTTATTTATGTGGCTGGCGCATAATATCACACGAGTGTTTAATGCCTAATTATGTACAGTCACATACATAACTTTATCTACATCCATAGCATTAGTTTAGAAAGACAATTTACCTTTATTTTCATTGATATCCACTAAGTAATTACCTCTAAATATAAAAATTCAAATCAGTTGAAATCACTCAATTTGAGTAAGGATATCCTACAATAAATATTTATTGAAAAAAAAAAACAACAAAAAGAAGTTGACTTCATAATGTTAAAATTAATATCATGACGACGATACTTTAATGTCAACATTATGATGCACTGTACTCTGCCTGTACTTTAATGTTAACATTATGATACAGCCACAGACACCGGTCTCTTAATATAGGTCATTACATTACCGCTTCTGAATACATAACAGGGAAATTATGATATTCCTGTAGATAAAGTTATTTATACAACTGTTCATAATTAGGCATTATGAACCAGTCACATAAAATACTACTATTTCAAAAAAAAAACAACCTTGCTACAATTAGTATATTGCCCGCCAAACTGTAGAACAGTTTGTTGGCGGAGACATGCTCTCATATAACTAGCCTATTTAAAAATGATTACAGTTACTTGTTTTATTTATTTTTTTGTATAAAGTAATCATTCTTGCACGTACCTATCTGACAAACCGTTTCACATCAGTGCTATAGTGCAGACAACAACACTTCCCTTACCTTCTTTTTAAATGAATATTTTGACAAACTAGTGTCCTTTATAGACAAAAGATTACTAAAAATATATCAATTCTATATCATTAAATTTAAGTGTTACTAAATTAAGTTAGAATTCACAAGTAGTCTCTCACACCTAGCATAATTTGGATTTAAGACTTGATGTGCCCTATCAGGGTCCATAGTGTAACTATATTATAATTGTAAATATATTGTAACACCTAATGTAAATGTTACCATGGATGCAATAAACGAATTATGAATTATGAATAGACTCAATATTAACACCATTATGGTGGCAGGGTGAATATTCAGTAGTCGTGGCACGTATTATTACAAGATATAAACAAAAGAGATACTGTCTTAATGTAAATGTAATTCGGGATGTCCAAGTCCAAATGCAGCGATTATTATCAAGCTTCGGTTCTATATTTATGATAATTTCTGTCAAAAATCTCCTCTGTTATGTTTATTCTCATTATTGATTGAATATATTTTTATTACGAGTCTTTTTATGCATTGATTCTCCATAATTGGTTTTACTCACCGGCTGTAACTTGTTTTTGACTTATTTAATTTTTAGAATAATCTAATTTACTTTTAAATCCCTATGAGTCTTTGGTTACACGATTTTTTTTTTTAATTTTAGCCAGCGGAGAATCCGTAGACGCGACACAAGAGCTGCTAACGCTGTCCCTCTCTAACATACTGGGTTCCTTCGTGGGCGCGTTTCCTATCACTGGCTCTTTCTCGCGCAGCGCCGTGAATCATGCCAGTGGTGTTGCCACGCAATTCGGCAGCGTTTATACAGGTAACATGTTGATTCCGCTTATCTGTCTCTGTCGCTCCCACAAAGGCGTCATAGGTGTGATAAGAACAGATGCACGGAATTTAAGATTTTTAAAGTCCGCAGTACGACTAGAAATTCACGATTATCACTCATAGTTTAACGGCAAACGGTGCTTAACTGCGAATATACTCGACACAAGAGCTGCTAACGCTATCCCTCTCTAACATACTGGGTTCCTTCGTTCCCTATCTCTGGCTCTTTCTCGCGCAGCGCCGTGAACCATGCCAGCGGTGTTGCCACGCAATTTGGCAGCGTTTATACAGGTAACATGATATTTTCTCTTATCTGTCTCTGTCGCTCCCACAAAAGCGTCATTGGTGTGATAAAGACAGATGCACGGAATTCACGATTTTTAAAGTTCGCAGTACTACTAGAAATTCACGATTAATACTCATAATTTAACGGCAAACGGAGCTTAACCGCGAATATACGCGACACAAGAGTGCTAACGCTGTCCCTCTAACGTACTGGGCTCCTTCGTTCCCTATCTCTGGCTCTTTCTCGCGCAGCGCTGTGAACCATGCCAGTGGTGTTGCCACGCAATTCGGCAGCGTTTATACAGGTAACATGATTCCGCTTATCTGTCTCTGTCGCTCCCACAAAGGCGTCATCGGTGTGATAAAGACAGACGCATGGAATTTACGATTTTTGAAGTTTTACTACACGTTATTACGCTCACTACAACGTGTCATTTAAACATAGCGACTTTGAAAATTAGTATTCTTTGATAGTACTGACAGCAAAACTAATTGCAACTGCAAGATTGACCAAAAAGTATCTTCAACGGATTTGCTTCAATATTTTGACTCAAGTCATTCATTCACTACATTTTTTGCAATTAGTACTTTATTTATATGTGTATGTTAACATTCACCTCAACTCTGGTGAAACTACCTAAAAAAATACTAGCCAAATAATTGTTATTGCTCATTTTTTTTGCAAATTAATAGAGTTTCCTTCGCATTTAACATAAGTTTTTAATAAGTTATCACTTGTTTTATAAAATTTAACTATTTCTGATAAAGTTATGAAGAAAAATTAAAAGCACAAAAGCTGTTCAAGCAAATTGTAGTACTTAACGTGTAAAAAAGAGGGCAAGTTTGAAAAAAAACGTAAAATTGGCAATATCTCGAAAATCGTCCAACTTTTACTAAGGTCATGTTATGTTGGTTAGGTACCTCTTGGGTCGACCTACCTCGGGTGTCAGGGTGGTCCATTATTTATGAGACACCCTGTATAACGTTAAGACTGCGAAAACATGGTGAATCTTACCCCTTATTAATAAGGATTAATCTATAACTGACAAAAGTTCTTTCTTAGAAATCGGCAACTATAAAATTATTCCTTACTAAATTCCTATTGTTTTAATTGCCAGGTACGCTGGTACTTCTGGCGCTGAGTCTTCTAACCCCTTATTTCTACTACATACCCAAAGCGGCGTTGGCGGCCGTTGTGATATGTGCTGTGATATTTATGATAGAATATGAGGTAAGGACATATTTACTTATGTTTCGTTGCATAATTTTAGGCGGTATCTAATTTTCTTTTGGTTTTCTGTCATGTCAGCCAGATGAAAAAGCGTAAGGCACTGGTATCACCGCGAGCTACTAAGCTATGAACTATCGCTTATAAACACGAACAAAATCACAGCCGGGCGAGTATCGCCGTTTCTCTTATTTACACTGGAGTGCGTATTTTATGTTCCCGACCATTTTTACCCTAAAGTCGCAAAAACTTATGTAATAGTTTTTATCCTTGGTATAGTTGTAATTACATTTGCGGTAATCGGATTCCCCGTGAAACGTAACTGAAAAGGGTTGCCAATTTGGGAGGCTTGATTCCCTAGTTTTTTACTTAAAAAGAAAACAATGTTACGTAACGTGGTGTAAGGAAGACCCCCTCCCACCCCTGTAACGCATCATAACGTTTTACGAGACCCCCCTACCCCCCAAAATTGCGTTACGTAATACTTGAACGCCCCCTTTATAGCTGATAGTTCATAGCTTAGTAGCTCGCGGTGAGACCAGTGCCTTATAATTAAACAGGTGAACTCAGGTGTATTTCGTAACTACGCGTGACATGTTTCGTAGAGCCTAGGTCTCCATTATCAAGCACTAAGCCCGCGTTCGACTCTTACGATACTCACGGGACGAGTTGGGATGGTGACAAAATGCATTCTTACTTTCGTCACTATGCGGCAAATTTTACAAACGGTTACCACTAATAGGGATGATGACTGTAGTTAAAATAAATTGTTTAACATTATGCACGACATAATAGTCGAAGAAATTATTACTAAGATGTAGATTGCAGTAGTTTTTGTACGGAACTTCTATTTAATAAATTGAAAAGAACTTAAAAGAGTAGGTCATTCGGCAGTACTCAAACGTGACGTCATATTTCATATAAAATTCCATAGTGGTCATCGTTTTGACAGTTCGAAAAAAGATGCTGATTTGACTTGCCAGTCATCATGCCTATTATATTTGTACGAATAATGGCAGAATGATATCTAAACTATTATCACCACTTTGAATGTATATTTCTCTTAATTAAGTTGCGAGACCTATTAAAACGTATACCTACATAATATTACCGTTTATCTTAACCATTCTTTATTTACATTTATACTAGATAGTTTTATCGTTAGAAAGAGTAATGACCTTATAATGTACTATTTAACTTACGAATGGGTTATTTAACCTGTTTCGGTTGTAAACTTATCATCTAACATTTCGTCCTACGATAGTTAATATTCACGAATTTTTAATGATCAGTTTTTTATTGTTTACTAACGTGTTGTAAAATTGAATTTAAACTTTTGTGAGTATTATAACTATTTTTTTTTAAATAAATATCTTGGGACATCTTACACAAATCAAGCTAGTCCCACAGTAAGCTCAATTAAGGCTTGTGATGTGGGTACTAGGTGACGATATTTATAATAGATAGACACATATAGTTATAGGTACTTCAATACATAGACAGCCATGACCAAGGAACAAATATTTGTGATAAATAAATACACAAATAATGCCCTCGCCGGAATTCGAACCCGGAACCTCCAGCTTCGTAGGCAGGGTCACTACCAACTAGGCTACGGAGGCTGACAAAAAACTATAAATATAAACAGTAAAACTCACACAGTTATTTTTTTCTATCGTAAGCACATCTGTTACGACATTGTGGGATTATCCGCATTGTAAAAAAGTAACTTCAATATCAATTTGTTTAATTATAAAAAAACAAATTGATGTTTTCTAATCTTGAAATATATTATTATTAATAATTCCAGGTAGTAAAACCGATGTGGCGTTCCCGCCGCGCCGACTTAGTCCCGGCCTTCGCCACTTTCTGCGTGTGCCTCGCAGTGGGAGTGGAACTTGGTATCCTAGTGGGAGTGGTACTAAATGTGCTGCTGCTGCTGTACCCTAGCGCCAGGCCACAGATGGACGCTGAGATTGTCACGGTACTGCGAAACTTCTTTTATGCATTATTTAGAATACCGTCCAGTTAATAGGTTATGATCGTATCCGGCTCGAAGGACCAACGATATGTTTGTTTTATTTGTTTTCATTTATTGTTGGGAAACAAACAGTGTTAACACAATAGTTACGAAATAGCATACAAATTGATACAATTTTCTGCACAAGTGTCATTGATTACATACGGACGACAAGTGTAGAAAAAAAAAGACTAAATTTCAACACAGCCTAAATATTATACAATATTTCACAATTGCGAGGATAGAAAGACAATCTCGGCAATACCAACTTCACTGTTCAGAAAAATGTGACTTTCCGTGCTTGTTCACCCTAGCGGTGCACAGTTTGAGCATATAAATACTGTACAGTCCGAAATTAGGTCAAAGACGTAGATATCCGGTTTGAAGAATCAAAGACATCTTTGGATAAAAGCTTGACACTATATCAATGATACTCATAGGGCATACGTTACGTTAATTTGGCCAAATTATCTCCGAAATCTTCCATTCCCTTCTAAATATTGAACCCAGTATTCTGACGTCTGTTAAAATTGCAAGGTGCATTACTCTATGCACTGCCCTTTAACCCTTAATTCATCAACGTCCAAAATACTGGACTTGGACTCTGACCCACTTTTTGTATTTTTTCCCGACCTGGGTGCTTAGCCAAGTTGCCAATCGCTAGCGCTTAATCGTCAATCGTAAACGAAAGGCTATCTGTCTTTGTCGCAATAATATGCAAGACTGACAGAGAGGGAAAACTACGATACGCTACCAAGCGCTAGCGATTGGCAACCTGGCAGCATCCAGGATTATTAGGACTATTGAGTACCAAGGAGGCTTCAACACAAGACCCTTCATTATTTCTGTCGAAGTAAGAACTAAGTTTATAACACGAGTGATATTTCTTATTACAGAACGCGTCAGGCCTCGGCTACCTATTAGTGACAGTAGGCAACAGCCTCTACTTTCCCGGAGTGGAATACATCAGACAGTACGTCGAGCGAGCCGCCAAGAAGCAAGGAGGCTGCAGAATGCCTGTCGTCATCGACTGCAGATATGTACTTGGTAAGTTGTTGGAACTTTTTTTTAAAGAAATCCTGATTCTTCTATATTCTCTTCGGTTAGGAATTAAACTAAGGGCTGATTTTTCAATCCCCAAATAAATTAGTTAAAATTATCACCATCCTTTTCAGAAATCATCAGTCAAAAAAGGACAGGGCTAACATTTATTTGATAGCTAATGTTAACTAGGGATTGAAAAATCAGTCCTTAATGTATTTACATTAAGGACTGATTTTTCAATCCTTGCTGTATTTATTTATTGAAAACCACGAGTAGAAAATAAGTTTTAGCAATATGGATAGGTATTTTATTGTATTGTATTCTGGCCTTTTTTCCGCAACTCGACATCGAACGTGCCTATTTTGCGTGGTCCCAACGCTGGTCTAGTACTTGTTGGAGAATTTACATACACCCCTGAATTTCTTTGCAGGTTTATACAGGTTTCCTCACGAAGTTTTCCTTCACCGCAAAGCACTTGCAAATATCAAATGATATTTCGTACATGAGTTTTTTGAAAAACTTATTGGTACGAGCCGGGGATTGAATCCACGACTGCTGCGCTGCGTAACAGCCATGCGTATTACCGCTCGACCACAAGCGCTTTTGGATGATATAGATAGGAAATACAGTGATTTACATTGTTTTGATTCAAGTAGCGGTGATTTTGAAATACATTTTTCAATAAATAATACTGCAAGATTGTTTACATTTAATTCAATGCCTAACGGAATAGAGTATAGATCTGAACTTGTTTGGGCTCATTCAACATAGGTACGTCCTTTCGAATCCGTTTCTATCCTGGGTAAAAAGCTAAAAAATCGGCTGCAAAGGTATACATATCTGGAATAAGCCACTAAACTGCACTCAATGGAATTTTTTTCTAACAGTGTCGACAGAACATCTTCATTTGGAATTCTTTACCGTCACATGTGTTTCTTCATACGTATAACCCTTCAAACGAAGCGTGAAGACTGAAGAAGCATCTAGAGGGCCAGCAAGGCGGTGGCAACTGACAGGTTACTGCTGCTCGTTACTCCTGTTCGTTGCCGCCGCGATTTGGGCTCCACTCTTCAGTTACGATCAGGTGGAGTCACTTTGTTGTGCCAAAAAAATATATAATAATCAAATTTCTCTTCCAGGAGCGGATTTTACAGCGGCCAAAGGCATTTGCGCTCTCTCCGCATCATTAGTATCGCGAGGACAACCTCTCGTGTTACTGTCGCCGCGAAGCAGCGTCGCTTCTGTGTTCACTGGTGCTGGGTCCAGTGTGGTCGTCGTGCCCACTGTTAACGACTTGGAACGGGCATTGCAAGGTAAACCTCATCATTTAGGCCTCTGTGTCTATGACAGACGATTTCAACATTGGATGTGGAGATCAAAGGGTGAGTGACATGACCTTAGGAGGGTAGAAGTAGCGTCGCTTCTGTGTTCACTGGTGCTGGGTCCAATGTGGTCGTCGTACCCACTGTTAACGACTCGGAGCGGGCATTGCAAGGTATACATCATCATTTAGGCCTCTGTGTCTATGACAGACGATTTCAACATGTAAAGGCAACTTTTTTGGTGTATGTGGAGACCAAAGGGCGATATAACCTTAGGAGGGTAGAAGTAGCGTCGCTTCTGTGTTCACTGGCGCCGGTTCCAGTGTGGTCGTCGTGCCCACTGTTAACGACTTGGAGCGAGCATTGCAAGGTATACATCATCATTTAGGCCTCTGTGTCTATGACAGACGATTTCAACATGTAAAGGCAACTTTTTTGGTGTATGTGGAGACCAAAGGGCGATATAACCTTAGGAGGGTAGAAGTAGCGTCGCTTCTGTGTTCACTGGTGCTGGGTCCAGTGTGGTCGTTGTGCCCACTGTTAACGACTTGGAGCGGGCATTGCAAGGTATACATCATCATTTAGGCCTCTTGTGTCTATGACAGACGATTTCAAAATTGGATGTGGAGACCAAAGGGCGAGTGACATGACCTTAGGAGGGTAGAAGTAGCGTCGCTTCTGTGTTCACTGCTGGGTCCAGTGTGGTCGTCGTGCCCACTGTTAACGACATGGAACGGGCATTGCAAGGTATACATCATCATTTAGGCCTCTGTGTCTATGACAGACGATTTCAACATGTAAAGGCAACTTTTTTGATGGATGTGGAGACCAAAGGGCGAGTGATATAACCTTAGGAGGGTAGAAATAGCGTCGCTTCTGTGTTCACTGGGGCCAGTTCCAGTGTGATCGTCGTGCCCACTGTTAACGACTTGGAACGGGCATTACAAGGTATACATCATCATTTAGGCCCATGTGTCTATGACAGACGATTTCAACATGTAAAAGCAACTTTTTTGGTGTATGTGGAGACCAAAGGGCGAGTGATATAACCTTAGGAGGGTAGAAGTAGCGTCGCTTCTGTGTTCACCGGCGCTGGGTCTAGTGTGATCGTCGTGCCCACTGTTAACGACTTGGAGCGGGCACTGCAAGGTAACCAATACGAATACCTCCATTCATAAACATCTAACTTAGCAAGCTGTTAAGTATCGTTTGTCCGTTTCGGTCTTATAGCCATATTGATAAAACCGAAAGAGACAAACATTACTTAAATAATATTAGAAATTTACTGCCTCACACAGCTATACTCTGGAATGATTTGTCGCCTGCAGTGTTTCCGGACCGTTACGATCTTCAAACCTTCAAGAAAAGAGCGTATTCCCATCTTAAAGGTCGGCAACGCACTTGTAATACCACAAGTTTAGTGTTGCGGGTGTCCATGGGCAACGGTGATCGTTTTGCCATCAGGCGATACGTCTGCTCGCTTGCTTCCTATTTCATAAAAAAGGCTTCCTCGGATGTGTATGAGCACCTTGGCCGCTCTGACAATTTGATTACGACTGTACCAGTATAGTCAATCGCTAACGCTTAATCGTCAATCGTAAACGAAAGGCAACTAACTGTCTTTGTCGCACTAATACGAGAGAGTGACAGAGTGGACAAACTATGATACGCTACTAAGCGTTAGCGATTGGCAACTTGGCTAAGCATCCAGGTCATCAGTCCATCTTGTGTGGTTACTTGCAACTTTAATTATATTATCGTTTTTTTTTGCAGACCTCACTGGCCAAATAGCAATGCCTCTACTAAACGGCACAAAGAAAGACACTATCACTCCTCCGCCGTCGTACAACTCGCTACAACTCGACGACATCACAGAAATAGTCACCGAAGACAGAACCCAGACTCCCTTACTGAAAACCACATCAAAAGCGACGCCTAGCGAGGTCAATGACACGTGACCACTTTGTATGACATAGTGATAATTTGGTACTGACGCTTAAAATAGTATTAATTGTATGAGAAGGGAATTGAGGCTTTTTTGTAAGACTTTGTAATTAAACTGCCAGTAAAGTTTTCATCCTCTGACAGCCGTTATTTTTGCAGTTATGATTTTAAACTGTCAGAGTTCAAATTGAGACGAATATAATTTTTTGGTGGACTGTGAAAGAGTTAAGGGCCAACGCGCATGTGACTCTAGTTAAAAGCATTCTATGTTGCTAGTGTTAGTTTAAAAAGATATCTTTCAGTCATATATAGATTACAGGTAAATTCACTAAAGCTGGCACGAATGGAATGAATGAAATGAATGACATCTATCATTGTGTGTCGGTCGTCCTATACCAACCTGTATCTACTGTCATTAAGACATCCACACATAGATACTTTCTGTCACTTACTCGATCCATTCGTGCTAGCTTTCGTGAATTTACCTGTACCTGCTTACTACAGTTTAATCCATCATCATTCAATATGAGTGAATCAACTTTATTTTTGTTAGTTATTTCCATGGTTACGGTCACGTGAGACACTGGTTTTATGCAAAATTATGCTACTTAAATTATAAAAACTTATGAATATAACTTATGCCGTACATTACTATAAAGGACGGGAAACGAAAGGTTACAGGGCAAGTAGATATATCTGGCCGAAGGAACTGAGGCCATATAGAGATACGCGGCCTAAAACCTTGTCTCTCGCCGAGATTTGTATAGTGCTTTTCTCAAACTTGCAATTAAATAAAAAATCGAAAGAGATTTACACAGTACACAAACAAATAAATCAAAGAACGAAACGAATCTACAAAATAATAAAAAAAACAACTTATACGTCAAATTTCACTATTTGAGATAATCTTTTATTTAGATTTAGATTTATTTATTTCACAAAGTAAATTACAATATAAATTAAGTGTTACATTAATCTATATGAATTTAAATTATGATCGTCCAAATCAATTAAAAATAAAAATAAAAATTACATACATTAAAATAATGTCAAAAAATGAATATAAAACAATAATAATTTAGCATTAGATATAAATGATCAATAGTAAAAACAAAGAAGAACATCATAATTATGATATCACACACAGTGATCGTCAACTTATAGGCTAAAATAAACTAATATAAAATAGGAATTAATGAGATAAATCATGTCAAACAATTTTACGTTTATAATGTCAAGTAATTAAATAGGTTACGTACATTACAATTTTAATTCCATGTATTCGGTGACCGAATACAGAGGGTTGCTCAATAAAAAGATCCTCAATTGACGTTCAAAAGCTTCGTCAGATGTTTCATTTCTCAATTTGGCGGGTAGACGTTCATACGTAATAAGTTGGACCTATTACACGCGGGTTTTTACACGAAAGTGCCATGCGCCGCGCCACCGTTCTCAGTCGCCCAGTGGTCCTGATCACCTTGCCGGCCACCTCTACGCGCCTAAACATTGACAAGTTCTTTCTAACGAACATCAGTACTTCGAACAAATATAATGAGAATAGTGTCATGACATTATTATTTTTAAAAACTTCCTTGCAGTGGTGCTTGGGTTCAACTCCAGCCAGTAATCTGATTCCGGTTTACCCGGTGACATTGACATTAGTTCGTTTTTTTACGATGAAATGCCAATATGTTCTGTCACTTTACAAGTTACTTCCAGTCTTTAACTTTTTAAAGCAGGTTCCTTCCGGTACTTTGCAGTTCTAAGACTGCAAAGTAGTTGTGAAATGCCTTTACATATAAAGTTCAATTATCGAACCAGCGAGATGGTACCTCCTGGTTTAATTTGACGCACGTAATGCCAACATTTCATTGCAAGTTTGAGAAAAGGGCTTTTTAACACCAGAAAAATTCATGTTTGCATAATTTTGTATAAAACCAGCGTGACTCAGGTGACCGTAACCATGGCAATAACAGACAGAACAAAATTGATTCACTCATATAGAATATGTAATGTTTACACTGCTTCGAATATGAACTCCAGTATTGCACTGAAATTGATAGAAAATAAAGATTAAATGGGCCAATCAACTTTTACATCGACATATTTTCTGTTCCCTGCGTTACTTTTCCTGGAATAACAAATGTACGTCAATTAATACTATACACAAATTTACAATGAAAAAACCGTTGGAACCTAAATTTATCGATGTGAACTTGTGTGAGGCCTAACGCATGGACAATTTATAAGTATTTTTCCTAGCAAACTTGATGAAATTGTCACCTGCGTTACGGGACAAAATAGTGTCGATCGAAAAGTTGATTGGCCCAAATTCGAATTTTGAGGGTTATGACCCGGTCAATTGCCACATGTATTTTTTCCAGTGTAATGTGAGTCTTCTACTGTGAGCGAAGCGGACTCATTAATGGCTCCGTTTAACTTTCACGGTACTTTTCGGTAATAGCAATCGCAAATTGCGTGCTAACAATAGGGATGATGACTGTAATTAAAATAAATTATTTAACATTATGCACGACATAATACACGAAGAAATCATTACTAAGATGTAGATTGCAGTCATTTTTGTACAGAACTTCTATTTAATAAATTGAAAAGAACTTTAAAAAGAAGGTCATTTGGCAGTACTCAAACGTGACGTCACTTTTGAGTATTTCATATAAAATTCCATAGTGGTGATCGTTTTGACAGTTCGAAAAAAGATGCTGATTTGACTTGCCAGTCATCATGCCTATTCGCCAGCAATGAACGTGAAACAGAGCCATTAATGACTCCGCTTCGCTCAGGTGGAAGGCGGGCATAAGAGTTTACAAAGTGTAATATTGCCAAAGGAGTCAGTAACCAGTGAGTTAAGTATTTTATTTTTTATGTGTTTAAGTGCATTTTAAAGAGGGTTGCGTTGTGAAAGTAGTCGAGATCGTAGTATTCGCACGTCTTCTTTTCTTATGCGTACTGCCGAGGAGTGGAATTCCCTGCCGGCGTCTATATTTCCGAGATCATATGATATGAGTCGCTTAACTTAAAACCCGGGTAAATCCACTCTGTCAATTGAGTTGAAGTTTAAAGAAAAATTAGGTCATCACACATCATCACATCATCAGCCTCTGATAGTCCACTGCTGGACGTAGGCCTCTCCTATTAACTATGCGTATATACGCATTAGGAGGTAAATGCCCATAATCACCACGCTGGGCAAGCGGATTGGCGATCACAGTAATGTGTCCACTACGATGACGCTGCTGCCCATCATCAATCTTTTATCAAATAATGGTCAGTGCACTTCAATCCCTTAGTCGACTCTTACGACACCCGCAGGAGGAGAGAAAGGGGTTTTTTACTGCCGTCACCACACGGCCTAAAAAATTACTAGGTAATTGCAATTAAATATGCACTCTATTGGCAGAGTGGATTTACCCGGGTTTGAAGTTAAGCGACTCATATAACCCGTCAACTTTCAAGTCAAGGGTTATTATAGCACCTTCTGGAGAAACGCACTCCATCGTAGGCCGCATCTCTGTCATCGGGCTAGTCTGTGGCCACGAGTAATTTCATTTCAAATTAAAATAAATTTTAGTATCATGTCCTCGT